>BMAU01015141.1:217500-323023 GCA_019973935.1 Trichonephila clavipes | reverse complement strand
ATTGCAAGAATACATTCCAAAGGGAAAGAGATTCCAGGGATTGTGTCTTATAACCTTAGATACATTTCATCTAGATTTTAACATGTCCGGCAACTTATACTTCTGCACAAGTAGTCTTATGCGTAATAACGAATTCAAAAGTTAGAACATAACTATAACGTCGAGTGCAGTTTTCTCCATAAAATTATTACTTTGGATTTTTAAAGTACAAAATCGTATTAAATTGTAAAGGATAGTTTTAAGTTTTCCCAATTTAATATTTTTATTTCCAGTTAAGAGCAATTTTAAGTAATGTAAGTATGACTTAAAGTTAAACTAGGGCATTGAAATTCCTGAAGCTGCAAAAATAGGAAAATATATAGCCTATTTAGAACTAAGAAACTCATACACTTCAACTTTAGAGCTTTGTTTATAAATATGCTCTTCTGTTTACTTTTACTTCATATTCAGTTGGTTTTCCAAGAGATAACAATTGCGTGGAAATAAAGGTTTTAAAAGCCTTCGCTATCAAGCTTTGAAAGTCGGGATTAAATATAAGTAATCCCTAACACCTTGGTTTATTTTTAACAATATTATTTATAAATTATAGGCATCCTCTTCTCTTATATTTTATTGAAACTTAAGACTTTATAAATTAAAAATGAAAACTATGTGAAATCTCGGAACATAAAATTAAACAAATGAATCAACATTTCCACATTAGTAGCATATTTAGCTCACGAGAATTTCTTGTTGAGGAGAAATTAAATGTGATGGATAATGACACACGGGAACTCACACAGTATGTATTGTATGTTTATATATATATATATATATATATATATATATATATATATATATATATATATATATATATATATATATATATATATATGATGGAAACATCTGAGAATTAAAATTACACTTTTAATGCTCTTTGTAAGCATTAAAATATAACAATTGCTTCTAGTTTTCTTATAAGTAGGAATGCATATATGCTGGTAGTATGTGGTAGCTTTATTGAGGTTCAGTAAGTATTGATTCTTTTAAAAAACGTAAAATGCTGAACCTTTCATATTTTCAAAGATGCCAAATTGTTGGAGCCCGTCTAGCTTGGAGCAAATGTCACATAAACATTTCAACTTTTAGACGTTTTTAAAGATACGGTGTTTAAAGCCTAGACACAGCGTGGGAAGACAAACGTGGTAAATCAAAATAGTGAATGGAATGATAATCTTAGTGAAAGAGACCGAAGAATATTGAAGCCGATTGTAATGAATAAAAAGCGAACAACTGCAGGAAAAGTTATCGCAGAACTCAATCAGCATCTGGATTCTTCAGTGTCAATGACTACAGTTACTAGTCACAGGTGTTAATGCTGAACATCGTCTGCAGTGGTGTCAAACTCACAAAATCTGGTAGGAGGATAAGTAGAAGAAAGTAATATGGTCTGACGAATCATCTTCTACACTTGTCTCTACAGTAGGACGGGTGCACGTTTGGAGGACACCTGCACAAGCGTACGATCGTGATTGTCTCCTCATTCCAACAGTCAAGCTTGAAGGTGTATCTGTCATAATATGGGCAGCAGTGCCTTTGTTTTCTGCTGGATCAATCGTAAACCTGAAAGGAGAGATCCCGGGGAAGAAGTATAGGGAAATTTCAGCTGACCTGGTCCTTCTTATGATCCAAACTTTGTTTCCTGCAGTAGAGGAAAATTTCCGGGTTGCTAACGCAGCTATCCATACAGCGGAAATTGTCCAATTATGGTTTGATGAACACGAGTATGAAGTTAAAACCCACTCAGTCACTCAACCGCAATATAATTGATCCGTTATTATCTATTTTAGAGCGTTCAATACGGAATAGATATCCTCCATTGACACCTTTCCGAGAACTTCCGCAATATATTCATGAAGAATGGTAAAATAGGTCTATAAACACTATTCAGCACTTGTATTAATCGGTTACTAGGCGAATCCAAGCTGCATTAAATGTCGAAGATGGTTCTACACTATACTAATAAATGATTATTTATAAAAATAAAGTGTTTCTCTTTTTTATAACCACCTATATGCATTTATGCATATATATACATTCCTGATTTTAAAAAATGCAACAACGAAAAATAATAATCAAAAGTTATTGAAAATCAATTTCGACAATGACTTATAGCCCTCATGTTGTTATATATTGTGATGTTAATATCTCTCAGTTACTCACTGGAAAATGACTTGTACTGAAAATAACAAAATACTAAAACTTAAAATTTACAAGTAATTGGTGATGATACCATGGAGTTCAAAAAATACTTCTACATTTGTGACAAACCTATACGGAACTTTATCACTAACCTTCTGAGTCGTCTTTTTTAGGGAAATTTAATTCCCCTACCTATTTCCAATCAGCTCCAAAAAGATAACAGGTTTCTTTGCTATGCAGATTAGATAAAGTATTTAAGTCAAACGGAATAGTAAAGTAAAAAGCAGTAGGGGAGAGATTGCAGCAGAAAGGTATAACGGTGAAGTGAGAGATTTATTATTGAAGATTTCTAGGTGGATAAATCTCAGGAAGAGCTGAGCTGCAGTGTGGTAAATATTGATTTATAATTAAAGTTTTTTTATTAGGAGTGAAATTAAAGTTAAATGTTCAATAGTAACATCATTGAATATAATTCTGGGATCTCTTATCGCGGTAATCTCTGCGTGATCGATATTCTAATTGTTAATTAATTGGATCATTAAATATTTAAGTTTATTTAAAGGAGAAAGTCCTTTTTTAAACCTCATATAACTATTTAGATATATTTGTTAATAATAGTCTTTGATTTTATTTGGAAAAGATAACCCAATAAAGAAAGTTATTTATAAAAATGGCTACTGGTTCTTATCTGACTCCAAATTATTCTCGTTCTCAAAGTGAGATCCAAGGGGATCTTCACACATGATGTAGTCTCAAATTAAATAGTTATGGTGCTTATGCTTATCGAAGAGTATTCAAGATTTTTTTGAAAGCGCAACTCACATACATTGCCTGCGGGGTGGATATCACGAGTGAGATGGTTATGTATCTATTTTACCAAAACATTGACTCGACTGGAACAAGATAAATAAAGAAATCTTTACAAATTTAATTGCATGGCATGTTAAAAATACTGTATTCTAGTTTGATTTTGTTCCATCTCTCTGCCACACATGCAAACACTTGCACGTAGCGTTTTACTTCAAAGTGCTTTAAATATGTTGGGATACAAGGATATACAAGAATTTACATTGGATAGACAAGGGGTGCTCCAAAGAAAAAGTTTTAAACGTCGTAACAACGTATAACCCTTATCATATTTGCCTATGCAGCTGTTGGAGAACGTAACGCGACTTCTTGCGATACGAACAAAATCTTTGGCGTGGTAGGAGCATGCGCAGAAGAGAGCAGAAGCTCTCATAAAGAGTACAGTCAAATTGATGAGGCAGTACATATGAGCATATGACGGTATTCACATTACCAAGTTCGACGATCGACGAGCCGTGAGGTTTTATCCGATTTCTGACAGCAGAAGGTGTTAAACTGGCAGCTATTAATCGACACAGAGAGCGTGGCTCTGCTCCATAATAACGGGCGTCCACACGTCTTCTGGGTCACTCACACAGACCTGGTCAAATTGAAATGGGATCAGTTTGACCATCCCTATTGCCTGGACATGTCACCCTGAGATTTCCATGTGTTGACTTTCCTGAAAAACCTCTAAAAGGGAAGAGCTAGGATGACGAACTCAATGGCATTGCAAGATACTGGAAATCGTCACGGTCACAGAAGTTCTGGGAATAAGGAGTCCTTTGCCTCGTCAATAAATGTGAATGTTGTGCTCAAGTCCATGATGTATACTTTGAATAAAGTCTTCGTTTATACCCACAGTGTTGTTTCGTACATTTTTATTTGAACACCGCTTATATTTACTACTTGACATCTCGATTATAAAAAATAATTTATGATGATTCTGGATGAGAGATTATGAAAACAAGCGTACTTCTCTATTATACATAAAAGCAACAACAAAACGCATGGGCAAAGTTTAAGACGGACGGAAAGCGTTCTCACCCTCAGACATTCTAAAGGATTTCAACTCGTGCAATCCTATCTGGAAGTCTGAGACTTTTCTTTAGTCTTATGTGAATTTTTAGTCATACATTCTGATTGGTCAGCTATGGTTTCTGTATCCCATTGCCTCGAAATTTGACAACACGTTATTTTTTAAGAACTAAAATTGCAGTTAAACTATCATTTCACATTAGGCTAGCCAATAAAAAGAATTAAGCCTCTAGAGATATCTTGCACGGTTCATGAACATAACGAACTAAAAAAAATCTTTCTCAGCACAATTGAAATAGAGAATCGTTAAACAAATGTTAAATCTTTGGATCGTTATGCTTTAATACTTTTTCTTCTTTAAACTGAAATTCAGAAAATTAAAACACGTTTTGTCTTTTTTATTCAAAGTAGCAGTTTTTCTTCCATGAGAGTAATTAGAAAGAACCTTGTGTGAAATTTTAGTCTTATACACTCTGTTATCAAAACTGAGACGCAAATTAATTCTAATTTTACGCTTTCAACTGTTCTTTAAGATAGGAAATCGTCATTTAATGTGGCCATTTTCTTTCGTTTGTTTATAAATACTTGCGATTTTCTTGCATAAATTATTTCTAGCAGCCTACGAAATACATTTTGAAATAACCTTAAAAAATGCTATTTTAATACTTTTCTACAAACATTTTACATAGCTTTTATTTAAATTTTAATATTGATATTCAAGTGTCATAGAAATTGCCTTGACATTTAGTACAGTCGAGTTTTAAAAACCACATTCCTGTTTGCACTTTTTAAAGTCTAGATTTTTATTTTATGGTATAAAATCTAAAAAAAACCTAAGAAATGTTTTCTTTTTTAAAAAAAAAATAAAATGATTTTTTTCGAATATGTTATAAGAATGGTGTAAATTAATGCATTTTCTTAAAATGTAATATAGATTGCGAAATTAATTGGTCATACATACCTTTATTTTCAATTTCTGGTGTGAGGTTGAATGTCCCAAATGTTACAAAAATAGTATAAAATATCTGAAATAATAAAAGAAAAGAAAATTAATTAGAAATGTCGTATTAAATGATTGATCAAATCACATAAACAATGAAATTTACTACTGTATTACTTATTGACTTTTAACTGTAATTAAATTTTCTGAATAGGCTCCATTACAATGCAGTGAACATTTCAAATTGGTTATTTTTTGCACACATAAACACACACATAACCGTTATATTGGTTAATGAAGCTGAATTCTGTGCCGGAGGATGTGGGTTCAAATCCTGGAAAAGGTATAGTTGCTTCTAAATATACAGTGTCTGTGCAGTATGGGAAGTTTCTAAATAGCCGTCGAACAGCAAATCACCTGGAGAGGTTGGCAAAAGTGTGAAGCCCCATATGACTCCCCAGGGTGTTCTCCCACGAAAGTGGAGTGGAACCAAGCCAAATCTTAATGTTGCTTGTATTGTGCTCAAAGCTACGGCTAAAGACAGGGGTGAAACTAAAACTTTGGCAGGGTGAATTTCGTGGGCTTCGATCTGACATCATCAGAAGCATGGCGTTATCAACAAAATCAACATAAAAGGGAAAAAATATATATAAGATTACACTTCTAACTATATAGTTTAATTTATTTGTCTTATAAAGTAAATGCATTGTGTATGATTTAATTCTTTAAATATTCTCCATCTAGGTTATATTGGTGATTTCTCGGAAAAAAATGTAAAAAATCCAGTAAAACTGATTTTATTCGTTCATTTTAATATTGTTTAGAATATAAAAGCATACTATAAAATAAAATGCCTTTTTCAATTGATGTCAGAATGAAAACTTTATAAGAGGAAACATTTTCATTTCCTATAATATATAGATGACACAGTACAATTCATTTGAAGAAAATTAGTCCAAAATTCAAATGTATATATATATTTTTTATCTTAAATTGTATTATATAGATAATTTTCTACAATCTCACAAAATTTGAAAGCTTTTAGTCAAGTAAATTCAGTCATGAAAATTTTTATATCATTTTTTGTTCACATCCTAATTACAAATAAAAATGATAAACGGATTTATCTAAGAAAGGAAAAATAACTCATTTATCTCCGTTTAAAATGCTAAAATACAAAAAAAAATTCAATCGGTAAGAAATGTTTTTTGTTCATTGAATCAATTATTCACAGAAGTATTAATTATTTGTTTGTTATTAATTCATTATCTGTGTGCGAAAATAATGCTTTATCATTACTGTATTTAAGAATTGTCCAACCAAGCCAAATGTTCTTGAAAGTTTTTATATTTGTTCGATTTTCTCATTTAAATGAAAATTCTGGAAACAATTTATTGTAACATTCACAGTGGAAAAAAAGTTTACACTTTTGCAAAAAACGCATTATATAGATGTTCAGGCAGTTTAAAGTGATTAAAAAATGAGTACAAACTTATTCGAAATTCATGAGTAAAAAATAAAACGAGTACATAGCAATGCAAAAAATAAAAAAAAATATTTATATTGCCGGAGAAAATATATAATTAACTTCCTTCAAGTATCACATAAATATTAGAAGTTTTAAATATTAATGGGAGATGTAACATATATAGTGATCAAAAAGATTTCTGTAACAATATTCATATTTGCTAATATATTGCCCAGAAGCATTTTATATTTAAATTACTACAAATCATTTAAAAATACTTTTCTGGATTAAATAACAAAAAGAACAATTAACTGAAAAATTATGCAAACGCAAATGGGAGAAAAGTAATTACAAATGTTTTTTTGCAATAAAAAATTCTTTCTAAAGATAACTTTGACATTTATTCTGTATTTAACTTAAGCATGCTTACTATTATACTCTCTCCCCCTTCCTGACTATGAAAATAATTTTTATATTACCTCAGAGTATAATTGAACATTTTAAAAAGGGAAAGTACCATTAAAATAATAAAGTAAATTCATTTCTTCAAAATAATTTGGTACGCCTAAGGCGTTTTTATACAGGATTATAAATATTTATCTAGTTATCTTTGAAAACCATTTCAGCTGTCATTTGGTATTATTTTTAATTCCTTATGGGTACAGTGAAGAATCAATATTATACTGTCCTACAAATAACATGGTCTATAAAAATGCATTTCTAAACATCCATTCGGTGTGAAGAAAAAGTTATTGAGAAGGTCGTTTCAGAACCGTTTAACGGAACGTATTCTCCTTGACTGGAAAACTTAAGAGAATAATGGTGTTACCCCTCCCAGTGAATCGTTATTGCTCAGAACGAAAATGATTTCTTCCATAAAGGCTTTACCAAGCAAAAACTATTACAGCATTATCTTTCTCTCTCTCGGTTTTTGTGTTACAATTTAAGAGATATAGTCAATTATCGGTTTATTTAATCTTTGAAAACACAGTTCTGCTGTTTTCTAGTTTATTTAAAGTTTTGCTCAGATTAAGTTAAGAAAAATTGAATTTAAAAACATTCTTTCAATATTTTGCTACAGAATTATACATTGTTTAGTAAGAATATGTTCGTAATCTTACTTGAAAGAGGAGCTTAGTTTTTTTAATGTAAAGTAACGATTCTTAGCGTAGTCTGGACGAATATTTTAAGCAAACCGGTAACTTCATTTTGGTTTACAAAGTATTGGCTGAACTAAATGTAATCTAAAAATAACTCTTTTTCTTGAATGCAAAAAAGGAGCTATGGTAAACATTGTAAAAAGTAGAATGTTAGAAAGAAGTTGTATTGAATTTTATAAGTGTAATTTTTGAAGTAATTAACAAAAACAGCAAATTTACTGAAGAATCTTGCTTCTTTGATATTAATTAAGAAGATTCTATTACTACATTAGTAAGCTCCTGCAATTACAAGTCATGTTCAAGTAAAAATTACTAATAAATTATAAAGCTTTCTTTTGAATTAAATACAACGGCATGTGAGGATTCCAAAGTCAAGGAATTTTCAACATGCATCCTCCTCCTTTTAATTAATAAGAAGAAACTTTAAAGAAATCAGAATGTAAATTCTAGATCTATTTTACACACATATGGGTTAACAATGATGCCCTTGATTACTGAGATATTAAAGTTCCATTAAAAATAAAGCTCTTGTAATACTCATGCAAAATATTTCAAAAAAAATATTATTGTACCACTAAAAGCCTGAAGTAATTTCGAAGCAAAGGTTTTACGTATCATTTTCGACCAAACTAGCATTCCCCTCGAAGAAGATTTAATGCATGTTATAAAATACTTTACTTATTTATTAATTGGTTCGTTTTAATTAAATGGGCTATTTGTGTTAGTTTTCAAAACAAATGTATTTTTTAAAGTGGTCTAATGTTATCATCTCTTTCTCTTCATACCTACATTTTTATATCAAATAAAAATAAGATACTTTAAAGTAAAATACTACAACTCTCATAAAGGATTAACTTTAGTTTTGGATTCTAAGAAAATATTAAAATTTTCTTTATACATTTATCAATCTAACTAAGAATTTTTGTAAGTCACCTAACATGAGTAAAATGCCTTCATTAATCAAAAACTGTGAATTACACACACACACACACACACATATATATATATATATATATATATATATATATATATATGTATATATATATATACATATATATGTATATACATACACACGTATATATATACATATATATATATATATATATATATATATATATATATATATATATATATATATATATACAGGGTGCTCCCAAATTCATTGTACAGATTTGAAGGGAAGATACAGGGCATTGAAACAATCCTTTGTGTAAAGGGGATGTATGGGATCAAGTGACTCGGTGTGGCACAAACAGGAGAAATAAAAGTAAATAGAAAAGGAGTTATTGGTTGATGGTAGAGGGGAGAAGATGTTCAACCATGTTCAACATGATGCATATCAGTAGAGGAAAGCACAATTCGCAATTGTGCTGTCGTCTACAATGGGAAATTTTACGTATGCCGAAATTGCAGACATGCATTAAAGGTACGACTTTGCAATTGGTAAAGGCAGAGCTGATCTTATAAAGAATCCCTCGCAGTTTCCTGATCAATGAATTCTGGATCACAGAATTGTTCAGTGGTTACATCATAAATTTCTTGAAACCCGTTCGTTCTAATTCACCAGACATGATACTGGTCGATGAAGTGCTAAACACAGTCCAAGCCTGGAAGAAAGCATCTTGAACGTTGTGGTTGATAGACCCGAGTCCAGTACATGATATTTTGTTCGTCACGTAAGTATGAGTCGTCAGACCATTTGTAGAGGGTTAATCGAAAATCACTTACAATACTTCCATTTTTAGCTTAAAAATCGACAGACTATCCTCTCCATCGAAACTTCTGCCGGTGGGGGATACAGCGATGTGCGATGCAGCTGGACTTCACAGCTCATGTGCTGAAAAGTTTCAACATTTATTGTAAACAATACACTTGTTAACGACGCTTTCAATAAACACTTTGTCTTTCCTTTCGTCTCTTATTTTTTGTGTTAGTGTATCCCCGCGTCACTTGCGCCCATACATTCATATACAATAAATGATCGTTACAATGTCCTGTAGCCTTAAAGCTTGTACCATGAATTCGCGAACGCTCTCTTTATATAGTTTTTCTAACCTTTGGATAAAAATTACATCTTATAAAGAGATTGTATTAATAGCCTTGGAAAATTTTATCGGAAAAGCAACCATTAAATACAGGATAATAATAAAAATATTTTTGTACCAAAAAAAGTTACAAAATATTTGTATGTTTCATTTTTGTAAAATAACTGCACAATATACCTGGATATCCAATTATTTTCAAAGAAGACTGTTATAAATTACCTAAATTATTTTCAGAATAATAATGCATTTACTAAATCAGTGATATATTTTAAAGAGGCTGGTAATAATTTCATTGTTTTTTATAAACAAAAAATAATTTCACACATAATTAATTTTCTTCAATTTTTTAACACTGCTGCTCCATAAAGCTTTTGTAAAATTTCACATTGCTACCAATGGGTTTCTAAATATGTATCAAGAATTATATTACAATAAATGCTGCATGTAGCTAATTGCACATAGTTTTGTGAATAATATAGATTTAACTAAAAATATTAAAAATCTGAATAATAATATGAGAAAGAAAAAAATATATACACAGCTGTACTTGTAAAAATTATATCAACTCTGTAGATATAAATATTATGATTATTGTGCTGCTACAGATTTAATATAGATATTCTAATGTGAATATATATAGTACCATATATTTTGAAGTACTTCATTCTCTCATTAATTTGTTTGCTTAATCTTTTAGTAGTTACTTAGAAAAATTATATTTTCCTTTCTACGAATAAAATGAAACTGAAAATACAATTTATATTACTTATTAATCATTGGAATAACAATGCATTTGTTTAGGAATGATAAAAACAAGCAATTTAAACATAGATATGCATATTAACCATCATGTTGAAAATTCTAAAAATAAATATTGACTTAGGAAAAAAAATTAATATTGAATTACTCAATATTCATAACATCAACTCATACTCATACTCATCAATAACATCAGCTCATACTGCATATGAATAAACTTATACTGCATCAGTGTATACTTCATGCAATTTATTTTATTTCAACATTAATGAGACGCTCATTTTTGTTGAAAAACAATAATTATACATTAATTTGTATAATAATAATTAGTTTTAAATTGCTTCCAAAGAAATAATAATTTGTAACACAGATCAAGCAATGCAATTATTTTGAAAAATTCGTCAAATTTAAATTAGAGCATGGTTACTACTGTAACTTTTTCAAAAATATAATTAAAAACAAAGATCCTTGAAAGTAATTTATTTAATAAATGTTTCTACTTTTTTTTCCTGCGCATATAAAGCGCTTAATAAGATTTAATGAAATTTTAACTCTTCAGCAAATGAAGTTACAATAATAAATTAACATTATATACTATTAAAATAATATTGGTTTGTTTGGAAATTAATTTAACTTTTGTTTCTTTTTTGTTGAAATGAAAGACAATTTTCGTATAATGTACAAATATTTTATTAAATTATATATTACTCATTCTGGCCCAGTACCTTTTGTGATCTTTCTGGTAGTAGCATGATTGCACGCTCGTAAAATGTTTGGTCTTTGGTGGCAAAAAAAACTGATCGAGGTGGTTTTTGAGCTCCTCATTTATAGTGAACATTTTACCATCGAAAAAACTTTTCAGTAAACGGAACAAATAATAAATTGAAGGTACCAGATCTGCAGAACATGATGGGTGTGGCACTGCATCCCATTCAAGCAGTAAAAGTGTTTGGCGAGTGACCAAACTTGTATGAGGTCTCTCATTAACTTGGTGGAACACTACACCTTTTCTGTTGATTAATTCTGGCCTTTTTTGTTAAAGAACATTATTCAGTTTGTCCAGTTAATGACAGTAAACTTCCGAATCAATCGTTATCTAGTAAAAACTTTAAAAAAAACCAATTCCTGTAAAATTTCACCAAACACAGCATTACCTATTTTTTAATGGATATTGGCTTTGATAATGCTTTGAGCCGGTTCGCCCTTTTGCTCTATGATCACTTGCATTTGACATTGTTGTATACAACCCATTTTTCATCCTAAGTAATGATGCACTTTAAAAATGGATCATATTCGGGACGTTTGAAAAGCGAATCACAGACGTCAACGCGAGGACACAAATTTCTCTCCGTGAGAACATGTGGAACCCATATATCGAGCGAGGTTAAACCCAAGGCTTTCACACACACACACACACACACAAGTGTTCATAAGTAGTTGAATTGGATTAATTTAACCTCTCACCGATCTCACGATTGGTGAGATGTTGAATGGTTCCAGACATCTTCGACATCAAAATTTCCGGATCGAAATTTCGAAAACCAGTTCTAGCACTGAAGTATTGTCAACACATCTTCTCCATACACATCGGTCAATTTATTTCTGGCTTGAACAACATTTTACCTATTCTGTAGAGAAAAAAAGTAAAATATGACGAAAATGCTGTTTATTGCTCTCTATATTTAAAATGGGACCAATCGAAAACTGCAGCGTAGAATCAATTGGACTTTTTCACACATATGCCTTGCTATCTCAGCTCTTAAAATATGTAATGATTATGTGGCTCACACACAAGTGTGAAGTTGGGTTCAAACAAATACAAATAAATCCTCTGTTGGGAAAACGAGATTACTTTCTGAACAATCCAATATAACTGAATTATTTTTAAATTATAAGCTATTTTTATTTTTCAGATTTAATAAATTCCTCCAATATTAAATAATGCATGCGTATTTAAAGTAACCTCTTGGAGATGACTGATAATGCGAAGTCTAGGGAAAGTGCCCCTCACGGAGTAGTCTGCAGTGTAAATTATGCGAAATGTGCATCTCTCCAATATATGTAGAGAAAGATATTTAAGGAGAAACTTACAGAATATATAAATATTTATGCGAATATCCCGAGAGAGAGAGGGAGAGAAAGAGGGAATATACCCGTCCCGAGGTTTTTTTTCCAGGGAAAGCATTAGGGAAACATTTCTCTTGTGTTGTGTAAGGAGACGTGTGTAATAGCAGATAAAAAAGATCCCTTTTTTAATGGAAGCAGTCCTATCAAGATGAGTTTATGAGTGGCAGGATAATTGCACTGAAAGGTAAACATTTGTGCATACTTCAGTTATAAGCTGACGTCTACTTTGACGTATTTACAATGCACTGGTTTTAACAAAAGTAATTGGAACAAAAAAATGCGTTAAATTTGATTAATTTCCCAGCAGTGCCAGTGCGAATGGAGTGATATATTCATTGACAAGCAGGGGCGATTCCCCAATCTACTTTTGCCACCATTATGCAGTAAGTTCACAAGACATCCTTAATTTCCCTATATTCTGCAGAACCACTACAGTTCGATTGGATGCTAGCAGCCCGCCTGGACTACCTCTTAGAAATCTGGAAATGATCCTACGTCACAGGCGACACTCATTGCAAAGGTTCTGAACTAGTACGTCTTGGACTACGGAAAGGACAAGGCAGTGTCCCATCAGACATTACAGCAGTGGCTTCTCTGATATTTAATCTTAAGAATAAGTTCTAATTATACTTATACAATAATGTTTAAATGTGAAACAAGTACTGCTTAATATTATATCATCTTTATATCTTTGAACATCAGCTTTTTCAGTGCTATCCAATTTATTTTGTCTTCATATTTCTGTATTAATATACAACGTTTAATACCTTCATTCCGTGTTTTAATATTCCGAGTAATTCTTCTGAGTGCTTCTCTGCATCATAACAAAAGCAATGCAAGATTTATTGACCCTGAGTATTTCGTAGTTATAAACCACATTTAGAAGAGACAGTGACCTTTCAGATGATCTACAAGTATTTTAACTAATTATGATTTTATTTTATTACTAACAACGTACTCTAAAGCAAAAAGAAGGCCTTTAGAGGCAGACCTCGTAATTTTGAATGTTGATTAAGCTACGAGTTATACGCCTGAGAAAGCACCCCACTCTCTAAACTTTCACATCATGGGGATGTGAGGTCTTGATTCCGGCAGATTTAACGTGTTTCAAGGTATCCAGTGGCATCATGACTCAAAAGCACGCCGTGCACCCTCACCGGCCATCTCTTGCTAATCATTATCATTTATTTGGCTACTACAGTCACTTGTATCATATAAGTTTAATAAATATATCTTTGAATGTGTTAGTGTTTCTATTGCTCTTCTTCCTACTATAAATATATATTACGTTAAATTGACCGTATAATAATCAAATATATCAAGCTTAAGTTGGTGCACAAACAAAATTCTGTAATTCTGGGAAAATATATACGCAATTATTTACAGTTTGTGAAGGAAAATGTGGTAAGTCGACATAAAAGCTGAATATATTTACTTTTGATAAGTTTTAAGACATATTCTTTTTAGGAAAATATTTAATAAACATGCGTTTAAAGTAGATTGCGTATTTTTTATGCATTTTATATGTATTACATTTTCCATGTACTTTTTATGTAGTCTACTCATTATGTAATCCTTTCCATGTACATTTTTTGTGTAGTCTAAGGAGTTTTACAAATATATCTAAATCAGTGCTTCTCAAACTTTCAATACTTGCGACCCGATATGCAATCATAAGTTTTATCGCGCCCCCTCTATATAATATCATTCAATAATAATATCATTGGACACAAAAGCTACACTACGAATTTTACCTCTTAAGTTCCACCGGTGTATATAAACATCTCGATCAGCTAGTGCATCAATTGCCCCGGACGTATATATACGTCTTTTTGAAGTATGTACACTTCTACGAATAAAATTATTAGGAATTGATTTAAATGTTTGCATTGTTTGCGAAGTATTTACTTTTTTATTTCAGAGAATTTACTTATTTATTCCTTTTCTTCCCCCCTCATACACCACACACACGCGCTTACGAGGAAAACTGTGGCATTAAGGAATGAATCGCGTAACTTTTAATCGGCAGTAAAGGTATTATTTATCGAGATGCATGTTAAATTTTGCACATAATTTTATACATGACGACCCCATGGAGTCACTGGTAATTGTTACCCTTGCTCTTAATTTAGAATATTTAGTTATCAAAGTACATTGTGCAGTAGTGATACATTCATAAGTGTATTATATCAGTGTAAATGTGTACTTTATTTTTTATTACGTCAGATAGAATGTATTTTGCTTCTTTACTTTCAGTAAATCAATAATTCTTTTAAATAATCTTTTGTTTTCAACTTTTCAATATGCTCGCGCCCCCCTCGTCGGGTCATCACGCCTTCCAAAGGGGGTGCGCCCCACAGTTTGAGAAACGCTGATCTAAATGCATCCTAAGTTTACGAATGCCGAGATTGGTTTTTTAACTAATCGAGATGAACATTTTAAAAAAATTAAATTTTATGTGTCAGTTCAAAATGGCAAAAAAAGCTGTTCTAATTCCCATGCTATTTTTATTTCTTCTACTTAATTTCTTTAAATTTCCTTTAAATATATATTATTGTGCTAACTCTTATTATTTTTTTTTCTTTTTCTGTATGTTTTTTCAAATTACATTAGTTTACAGAAATATTATGCAATGAACACATTTAAAATTTCATAACTAGCCTTTGATGTGTATCATGATAAATTTCTTATAAAACTTATTCGTATGCAGCACTTTAATTAAAAGATGAAACAAAGGTAGTATATATATATATATATATATATATATATATATATATATATATATATATATATATATTTATAACAAATTATTTACAAATCTTTTAATTTACTTTTAAATTCCAATACCAGGGTATTGTCATACTTTAAAAGTATAAGCTATTCTATTAAATTGCAAATCATTTCATGTAAAAAATTGTTTTCTGATCATAAGGACAATTATGATAAATATCAATGTTCTTATTAAGAAAAACATTACTTTAAGACGTATGCAAGAAACGTCTAATGAAAATAAAAATAAAATCTAGAGTTTCTTTTCTGAATTATTAAAATGGGGAGATATTAAATAAGTTTTTTACGAGGGGGGAAATGCAAAATCATTTTTCAAATACTTGAATAAAATATGTGCTTCATCATTATGTTTTTTCCATATTCAATAACAAAAGAAATTGAAAATAAAAAAAAATCAAATTGCTTATTTTATTTTATGCATTAAATAATGATGAAATAGTATTTAATGACATGCAATTTAAACAACAGAACTTAGGAAATGAAAATAATTTTTTTAACTGCTATAAAAAATCAAAGATTTATTAATATTTTACGTAAAAAAGGAAAACTTAAACCACCTTTCTAAGACATTAATTTAGCAATAATTGTGAAGGATTAGATGCTGTTAGTTCAAAACAACTTTCAAAAGAAGAACAAAAATTAAACTTCTTAGGATGTTACCCATTATTTTCGCATTTATCATTAAATGCAAAATATCTGTCAATGCGAAAACATAACAACATTATTTACATGGAATTTTTTAAGTATTTTTAATAAAGGGGTTAAAGTAATTAATGTACCATTATCTTATAAAAAATTCCTCTTGGTGTTGACGTGTTATTAAAGTATTTATTTTTCCAATTAAATGCCAATGCTTTTTCAATCATTTCATTGTTATCTTTCATCTAAAACCAAAATAAATTTGAAACGAAATGTATGCTTTTGAACAAAACGTTTTCTCTAATTTTCAGATCTTTAAACTAAAGCATTTGGGCTTTTCAAGCGATTTTATTTTTGATAAAATAATATACATCAGATTAATTATTATTTGCCACCTTGAATGAATGTTTCAAAATCTAATCTCCATTTGTTTATTTATATTTAGATTCTGAAGATAAAAAGACAAAATAATAAAATAACAAATGTGTGGAAAGAAACAAATCATGTATCATCAAAATATTCCGAATTTAACAAAGAGTTAGATAAATAAACTACCCTCAAATAAATACATGTTAAAAGCATAAATCTTTGTGTGTACAGTATTAATATAATAACTTAAAAAGGGGAATAATTTTATGCTTGTATCTTCACACAAAGTTTCCCCTATACTATTGAATATATGATTTATTACTTTAAACTATTGTTTGATTAATTATTTTGAATGAATTTTAATTTTTATTCATCTTTTTATATTTACAATTAGAGTTAGAGAAAAAGACGGATTCATAGTAAATAGAAAGGAGCAGCTTCTAATGACCCGAAGATCTTGGGCCCCGAAGGAAGAAGTCTGACTTAGCCCAAAGAGGAGGTATCCCTTTTAGTCTGGCTCCTACCCTACGAGGACCTGTCCGGCTTGGGTGACCCTACCGCCGGCATAGCTTCCAGGGTGGTCAAAGCGCGCAAGCTCCCCCAGTGCTACAAGCTTGGGATACCATCACTGATTCTTCTTCATGATCTTTCTTCAGGACATAGTATACATTTTCAGTGAATCCCTTCGCATGTTGGAATAGAGGGTAACGAAAGAGCTGACTTTTTGGCTAGGACTGCTGCTGTGGAGGGTGTGATTCCAAGAGGGAATCCCACCCTCCATGCATGGTCTACCCAGTCATGCATGGTACTTTGCTAAATGTCCGGGCGAGTCCTTTAGACTCAGTAGTAGACCTCTCCAATCTACTTATTCTAGTATTTTGAGCGGACACACAAGAGCTCTCAGGTTCTCTAATGGACAAAAGACTTTTCCAGAATGCCACTAGTGTTCTTCCGGAGAGGGCTCACCGTATCATATTTTACTTTGTTTGTGTTTTAAAAAGGACGAGGTCCTTTGCGACCCACTGCTGTTTTTAGATTTTTTTACAGATTTTCGGATTCATGGGGATTTTCTAGTCCTGCTAGGCAGTACCGAGATTAGTCAAAAAAAAGAATTAGAGTTTTTCTGACTACACACATATATGTTATGCATTTAAAACGGAAATTATATGTGTTATGAAGTTTACGTAGAAAGCGATATGCATTTTTTTTAAAATCACTTTGCACACAGTAGTCATAAAAATGTTATCCATTTATTTATAAAAGAATTGGAAGTTCTTGATATTAAAGCGTTAAAATTACTATATTACTTCATAAACAACAGCAAAATATATAAATACTAAAAATAGCATACACGATTCATTCAGGTTTTTTAAATCAGTAAGGAAAAATTTTGAATTATTTGCTAATTAATAAGTTAATTAACTCACCTTTGTCTTGAAAATGTGTGTCTTAATTAGTTAAAAGAATTAGAAAAAGAGTATATCACCGCAAATCTAGAGAGTTATTTTTCACGCAGCAATGGTACAAGATAAAAGGTTCTATAGTAAAGCGAATTAGTTATATTTATTTTTGCTTATCTTGAAAAAATCAAAAATGTATGGCATTGAATTCATAAATCAAAGAAATTTGATTGAATAAAATTACGTTTTTTGAACTTTTTAAGAACTACACACACAACCTACAGAAACAAATTAAAATCAAAATATTAATTTTCTATTGGAGCATTTGATCTCAAAACTAAAAATTTTTTTAAAAAAACAGATATGTTTAACATTTTAAGAAGTCCAACAATAAATGACAGTTAAGTATACTCAAATTGATTTGTTGAAATTTTTGTTAAAAAAAAAACTAAATAAGCTTTTTTACCAAACACAACAAATAAATAAAAAATAAGCAATTGGCAATAATTTTATAATGCTAAGAACCAAAAAAAGCACTAATTTGATTATTCTAAATTAATACCTAACTCACATCTTAGAATTGCATGCAACAATGACAAACGCAAAATAAATTAAATTTTGATATGATGTTAAATGAATATGCCTAGTTCATATTTTAGTCTAACATCAGACAATTATAAATAAAATAATAATTGTAGGCTGAAATATGTTTAAAGAATGCTTAACAGAAATGGGTTATGAGACGTGTTAATTTTTTTTAAAAAAAATTGTTGTTGTTAATTTGATACAACAAGAAAGATTATCTCAATAAACTCAGTTTGAAAAATAAAAAAAAATATCGTAAAATGTTTATTGTTAAATATAAGGTATTAATATATTGGTATGATGAATATTCTGTTATGTTAATATGAATCAGTTTCTTAGAAATAAAATGAAATTTTTTTCTAAGTTCTCCAGTAAGTTATTCCTTTAATTTTCATTTTCATAGTTTTAAATACCGTTTAATGCATCATTTGAGTACATGAGAACCTAATTTAATATATTTTACTGGGGTTTATTTCAATCTAGCTTCCAACTTTGAATTATTTTAGAGGGTTTTTTCAATTATGGAAATATATAAATTCTAGAATTCCAGCTCGCTAATAGAAAGTTTTTTGATAGAAATTAGTAAAATTTTAGAGAAAAAACTAAATTCTCCTCAACAAATTTAACTCTTCCTCATTTTTTTAAAGAATATTTCATGTTTCCAAATGCTGACAAATTGATGCCTGCGAAGCTTTTTTTTACATTTATTGTTTTTATTTAGATACTTCAAATATCTATCCACCTGCTATTAAGTTGACCAGTTCTCCGTTTCTGAGCATTACTACCGGCAATAAACGTTGTAACGATCCACAAAACATAAATGCATAGAAAACGTAAGTGGACATATATTGCGAAACTGAGACTTGTAGCAACAATGTTATTTTTTCCCTTTTAGTTAAAAAAAATATATACATTACATACTTAAGAATTTTCTTGGTTTCATAAAAATAAGTAAAGGCCTCACACAATTTTTAATTAATGTTCGTTCTATTAAATAAATCTGACACAACGTTGAAAGTATGTTATTTTGAGAACTAATTAAAATGTGTAGTTATAGTTCCGCTTTTAATCAGAAAATCTGGATCAAAATATCTTTCTTTTAAGTATTGTAAATACTAATTAGGAATATAGATGAATCATAAAACTGATTTAAATTGCATTTATCTATTCACAGTACAAGGTGACACAAAAGTACGTCAACATTTGCAAATTCAAAAATACTTGGAATAATGTAGAAATGGAGGTAAAAATGGACACACACAATCTCGAAGTAACATGAGGTTTTTTTAACACCCCCCCTCCCTAGAAAAAGGCCAGCAAATAGCGCTTTAGTTGATAAATAAATCAGTAATTAGCATAATGAATTTTAGCGGTAAAATATGTTCCTTCTAACAAATCAATAAGTTCACGTCGGTCGTCATTCATCAAAAATACCTGTAGTAGGAGGGAAACTGTTAAGAATGCACTGCAGAGCATATCTGTAGGTAGGGTAAGAAATATTCGTACGAGCATTCCCAATGAGGGACAATCGGGTCAGACTTACGACTTTAGTTAACCTCACATACAGTAATCACACGGATTTAGTTCTTTGAACCTTGGAGGCTAAACATGATGGACGTGGTGTCCCAGTTCGCTCACCAAATGATTGGTGCAAGCGATTTTTCATATCATTCTTATAGCTATAGAATCGTAAAGCTGTAATAACAGATTCTCAATTCTGATAGTACAGCTTTACTGCGTGACAATGTATTTTCTGGTAGTAAACATATCGCAATTGCTGGCACATCTGTTTCTTCCCTAACTACAGCTTATTTTATACACGATTTTCATACTTCATCACTGACCAGTGCCATCTGTTTTGCACTTTTTTTCTTTAAAAAAACAAGCCCATGTCATTTCAAGCATGTGGGAAACTTTTTACCTTACTACCTACATTATTCCGTGAATTATTGAATTTTTAAATGTTAACGGACTTATGGGTCACCTGGTACTTGCTGCTTCAAACCCTTATCAAGTCCATTAATTTTGTATCGACTATATTCTACGGTACATATCAGTATATTCGCATTGATTTTATTTTCACTAAGATTATGAAAACCATTTATAGGAGGAGGTGACATGTAATCTTATACAAATATTTATATGGACAAAACCAAAGGCCTTTTTTTATTTGCACTTTTGACACACAGTTACATAATCAAATACATTAAGGGGGTGGGGGACACTTCAAACAGCAGTTTTCCCTATATCCGCTTAATTAAATAGGACTAAATTTAAATAAAATTCTTTAAAAAATGACTTGTCGTACAGTGACCAATTTCTTACGTGTATGTATTGCATTATCATTATGATTTTAATAACAGCATTTTGAAAAAAAAATAGTAGTTTCTAAAAATCATATGTGTAGTAACATGGGAAAACTTCCAAACTATTAAATTAAAACGTAGAATTTTTTTAAAAAAAACTTTGTCAAAATCTATCATTAAAATACATATTGATGTAGTATTCCCATGTGCGCAAAGTTTCAAAATTCTAAGATGAGTAGAATTTTCTAAAAATGTTTTTTTAGTGTTGTGTGATTTACGGTTTTGAGAAATTACAACTTAATGTAAGTAAGTTTTTTTTAAGTAATAAGTGCCAGTAATATAATTTAGCTTTCTAAAATGTTCTCATTTATGTAGAGTAAATGTGATTTATGTTAGAAGCAAAAAGTATTAAAGTTTATTTTTTCAATAAAATTTAAAAAATAAATTTTTCTCCCTCGACTTAATATGAATGCATTTGCATAATTGCGTATTTTATTGGGAAATATAGTATGTTTGCAGACATAAGCTTAGGGACCTGGAATAAGGGATTGGCGGTTATCGGAATGTAGTTGTAGTGAAATATGAAGGAGAGGAAATAATTTAAGATTCTGATATTTTGAAAATATCCAGAACAAACTCGAAGATTACTTTAGAAAAAAAAGGATCATAGAATATCATATATCATACGTATTCTAGGCTGCTTGATACCAGCCTTCGACAAATAAAGACATCTTTCTTTGTGCATTAAAGGAGGAAGAAAAAAACATGTCTGAATAAATTTAGACGATATTGTTAACAGAATTCCCTGATGTGTTGATAGATCCATCGAACTACGCCGTTGACATATATTGTACTATGAGAGATGCAAGTTCCTGTGGTTATGTGTTTGTGTGATTCTATGTACGATTTACGCAAATTTATGTTCGAGTCAGCTTTCACAGAGTCCACCAACAATGAACCTTCTGTTCTTTTAACTAAATCCTTGACAAAGTGTACAAAGTTCTAGCAATACCACATCTTTAAGTATGACATTAAAAAAATTCATGGTTCTTTCATTAATAAGATAGTATTTTTCCATGATTCGTTTCATCCAGAAGAAAGTGATAATAGGTACTATAAATTAGAAGTAATGAGCAAATCAATGTAATTTCGGAATTAACACAAAAAATGTATCTTATATCGATTACATTGTTAATATTTTTCTTATTAAAAAGAATTAAAAGTTAAAATAATGAAATTCGTACTCCATGCACTTTTCCAACAAATATTTCTCTCTTTTCATTAGCTAATAAAAAAAGTGTCAGCTAATTTATATTTAGACAAACGCGTTATCCAGGCCTCGTGCAAATTTCTGTGTAACTAAATGTTTTAAAGAAAAAACTATATATTTATGCAATTGATACATAAAATATTGATAATTAATATTGATTTCTTACTTAAGAAGAAGCTCATATTTATAATAATGATGTTTACAAAAACTTGAGAATTTAGTAAATGATTTAAACATTGTATTGCTTAGTTTCTTTGCTAAAACTTTAAACAACACGATTCGAAAGCTTTGATTAACACAATTGCAATTTTTTTTTAAAAAAATTGATATGATTTTAATTTTTTTATTTTTGTGACTATTGTAAAGGTATCTTTCGTGAAGATCGGGAGATGATGGGACATCCTCCTTATTCACCTAATTTGGCCCCATATGAGATTTTTTTATTCCTTACAGTTATTTCTTTCTGAATCTAACTAAAAAGAAGAGAGAGTTAGACATTTATAGTGAGAAAGGAATATACACAGACAGAAGACAACACAGATTGAAGGATGAAGAAGTTTTTAATGAGTTGATTTTACGTTAAATGCAAATTAAACAAAAACAAGCATTTTGCATATCTCAGCTAAGCAAAAAGAAAAAAGAAAAAAACGCTTTGTTAAATTTTAAGTATGTAGATCTAATAGCTGGTAAAAAGGATTTTTTTTAATTATAATTCCCCGTAACACTCTTGGGGGTCGATTTTTGAAAATACCTCCCTAAGCTGATCTCTGATCAGCAAAAGTAACACATTGATAACAGTTTTGCGTAATGAACGCTTAAAATAGTGTAAATAATTTATATCTGAAAGTATAATACATTGATATTATTTTCTGTTGTATTTATTTTATGTTAAAATTGTAATATTCGCACGAACCTTTCACTCTAGGGGAAATTTACTTCTTTTAAATGTTGTTTTATTTAAAACGTTCTCCCGAAGAAGACGCGGTCTATGTAAATGACGGCTTATATTTAAGCAGTAACTTTTAGGTACGAGATAGAGACAGAGGTTAGGAGTTAGATGAAATGGATTAACTTAAAGTAGTGTAAAGCTAGTCGAGGATGCCTCGACGATTAATTGATTAATATTTAAGACTGATAATTGACGATTTAGTCAATACTTTATATTTGCGTAATAGCGATCAGATGTCGAATAGTTGAGAAAGGAATACGGTAATTCAAGCAGTAAGTAATCAAAGCTTGATAAACGTAAATTAATTAAATCTTTGTAAATTATTATCTTTTCTTCTGTGCAGTTGCTCCTATACTTTTTAGTAGTGTGCATTTTCTAACCTGGGTCGTTGAGATTTAACAAATGATTAATAAATTATACTTGCTCTAATTATGGTTGATCTTCATTAGAAACTTCATACATTAATGAACAGGACGACATGTTCTTTATATAGTTACATATAATATTTTGAAATTCTCTTAATAAATTCCTATACATTTAAGATAAAATTCAATTTTTCTCTAAAATAGACAAATAAAAATACCTCATTACATTTCTGTTTAAACAATTATTTTTCTTTCTCCTAATAAATAATTTGTAAAATTCTACTCATAAGAAGGTGAGGTTACAAGTTTTCTATTTTAGTTCGTAGTAACAAGCAAATAATCTGTTTCTCTGTTTCTGCCCTTATAAAGGGTGTTTTTTTTAGAAGTATAGAACTTTAAATTGCAATAAAACAACGATGTATTTATCGATTGACATGAAATTTTTTTATTCGAAAGATAATCTTGTGGCATTACATTTTAAATATGATTTATGGCATATGACTGTCACGGCTGGCTCGGATGTAGTCCAATCTGGACGTCCAATTTTCGATGACTTTTTTTAACATTTGTGGCCGTATATCGGCAATAACACGGCGAATGTTGTCTTCCAAATGGTCAAGCGTTTGTGGCTTATCCGCATAGACCAATGACTTTACATAGCTCCACAGAAAAGAGTCTAGCGGTGTTAAATCACAAGATCTTGGAGGCCAATTCACAGGTACAAAACGTGAAATTAGGTGGTCACCAAACGTGTCTTTGAATAAATCGATTGTGGCACGAGCTGTGTGACATGTTGCGCCGTCTTGCTGGAACCACAGCTCCTGGACATCATGATTGTTCAATTCAAAAATGAAAAAGTTAGTAATCATGGCTCTATACCGATCACCAATGACTGTATCGTTGTGGCCTTCATTGTTTTTGAAGAAGGATTCCACCAGCCCATAAAGCACACCAAACAGTCAGTTTTTCTGGATGTAACGGTGTTTCGACATACACTTGTGGATTAGCATCAACTCCAAATGCGGCAGTTTTGTTCGTTGACGTAGCCATTCGACCAGAAGTGCGCTTCATCGCTAAACAAAATTCGCTTATGAAAATTGGGAACAACGGCAATCTCGTTTTGGGCCCATTCGACGAATCTACGCCTTGCTTGATGATCGTTTTGATGAATTGCCAAACCAAACGGAGAATAAATCACTTGAAAGCTGTAAATCGGTCGCCATCTTGGAAAGTAATGCCAACTTAAACTTCTATACCTGAAAAAAAAACACTTTTTATATACAGATTAATTTCATTAATCCTCCTAAACTTTAATCCGCATTTCTTTCAAACGAATGTTCCAAGTATTTTGAGTTAAGCCTAACGAAAGTAGTAATGTGAAGTCAAACAGAAAATCCCTTTATACCTAAAAAAGCTTCTTATCTCCATTAGAGAGTTAACACTACATTTGGCTCAATGCTTGGTTAAAATAAATAAAAATAGCTTCCTGAACGTAAATTAGAGCCTGCCTTTCGAACCGATGTCTGTGTGTTTTTAGAACCACCATGTACTTAACTACTGATGGAAGACACTAAAGATAAGCCGTTGCACGAAAGTTTAATTACAATAATTTAAAGTTAGTGAAGCTATATAATTTTTTTTATATTCTCTATTTGGAATTCTTTGATAGAAGTGAACAATAGATACTCATGAAAGGAATGGAAGTTTTCGGAAGCAAATCGTAATGGAAAAAAAAATATTAAACTACATAAGAAACTTGAATGCAATTTACAGTGAAGAGTTTCCTCGTTTCTTTTTTGCGGGATTCAATTGTGTCAATAATGATGGAAGAATTAGAATAGAAGAACTCGTTATAAAATTACGAGTTTAACTGCAGTTTCTAATTTAAGACGATTTTAATCTCACTTCGGAATTTAGAACTTAATTTTTCTCCCTAATTTATATTTTATTTATAATTGAATGTATGCATTGTAATTTTTTTATCTTTACAAAGGCATTCTATCAAAACTCACATATCATAAGCATAACTTGTATTTCTAAAATAAAGAACAGTTTAAAATTATTTTCTAAACCTTAAAGTATCATAATTTCTTGCCCGTAGAGTATATATCCTGTTAAAAAAAAACGATCCATATATATATATATATATATATATATATATATATATATATATATATATATATATATATATATATATATATATATATATATATATATATATATATATATATATATATATATATATATATATATATATATATATATATATATATACATACATATATATATATATATATATATATATATACATACATATATATATATATATATATATATATATATATATATATATATATATATATATATATATATATACATACATATATATATATATATATATATATATATACATACATATATATATATATATATATATATATATATATATATATATATATATATATATATATATACATACATATATATATATATATATATATATATATACATACATATATATATATATATATATATATATATATATATATATATATATATATATATATATATACAGTAGTTGCATATAATGTGTAACATCTGACATGTTATCGTGGTAAATACGGAATAGTAACTTAAATCTGAAAAAAATGAATAGAATATTATTAGAAATAATTTTCTATCGAATAGTTATATCATGAATGGAAACTGTTATTTATTTAACACAAGGACAAATGCAATTTTTTAGCAAAACTATTTTTTCTTGTTCAAATTGTGGAACAGCGGATACCATATACTTGAAATTGAACAAACAAGGATTTCGGTGGCCATATACATTTCTCCGAATCAAACGGTTAAAAAAATTAAAAGATTTCCTACATTTTGTATTTTTACCATATACCGAAGATGGTTCTGCTCTTTTAAAAACAAACTATCACTCGATTCCCATGATTTTGAGTGTGATTGAAATGAGTGAGATTGAATTAAGTTTTGAATCGAGTATAATTGGAAATAATTTTCAATCGAATAATTATATCTTTAATGAAAATTTTATTTATTAGTTTTAATTAGGATTTATTTAGTCTAGAAAACCTTTTTTAATCACAATTAAAAATATTATATTGACAGCGACAAAAATTAACCTCAAAGTATGGAAAAGATACACACTAAAATATTTATTCGAATAATTCCATATTACTTACCCGTATTTTCTTAAGAATGTTGAACTTTGTCAGATGCTTAACAGTAAACATAATTATTAATATAGTTTACTCAGATAAATATAACCTCAGATTTCATTCACAACGAGCCCAGAGACTTTGACAATTTAGTGTAAGTATCTAAGTTTATCCTGAATAAGACTTGCTAGTATTTGCGAATTGGAGTAAGAAAATGAAATCCAGTTTTAGAATTCGAATCTTTTGAAATGCTAACTTTAACAATATAAAAAAACAACTACTAGATTTAGAATTCAAATCTTTTGTAAAAAAAAATGCTAACTTTAACAATATTAAGAAAAATAACTACTAGAGTTGGATTTCGTATATATTCTGCTCTGGATTTACCCATCTCTTCTAATCACAAAACCATGAAAATTTAATTAGCTTGTTAAATGTTTAAACATTAGAGATATTAGAGAAAATCAAAATCCCCCGTGTAATTAGTTAGTTTTTTTAATAGCGAAAACATTTTTCAATCACAATTATATAAAAATACTACATTGACAGCGACAGAAATTAAATTCAAAGTATGAAAAAGATACGCACTAAAATATTTAATTCGAATAATTCCTTATTACTTACTCGTATTTTCTTAAGAATGTTGAACTTTGTCAGACACGCTTAACAGTAATAATAATAATTAATATAGCATACACATGTAAATTAAGTAGCGACCACGCTCTTTCATTGTTAAATCAAATAGAGCGTGCTTACGTCATTTCCTGTTACAAACTTCCGTCCCTTTTGATGAAATCCCTCCGACAAATTTCAACATTCGAGAGGAAAGATATTACACATTAAAAATACAAAATCTAAAAACACTTGTATATGAAAATAATTAGGAAGTAAATTAATATCACATTTTGCAGACTTTGGATTAAGTTACAATTACAAAACAAAACTCAAATGGTTAGTAAAATAATACCCTTCAACACATTTGAAGAATTTAAGAAAAACAATACAATTATATTAAAATAGAAATTTATATTCGACTATCCTTGGAAATGTTCAATTTTCATATGATCATATTCTTGATATTTGTAACCTTTTATTATCTTATTTTTTAGATTTTAGTAATGTAGTTTGCTTCAAAATAGGGGGGGAGTAATTAATTGCATGTTTTGTGTGGATGTGTGTTTACTAATAAATAATTCGGCTTTTGGTGATAAGTATCACCAGCGCTACAGGAGGTTTTTCGGTGATGGGTCTCGTAATTTTCAATGACGATCATATTCAAGTATTCATATACTTAAATTGACATCCCTCATTTTTAATATTTGCAAGAAAGTCTAATATATTTTTATAACTTACAACATTTTGAATTATTTTAATCGCTATGTCGTCAGTAAAACCAGAGCATAACATCGTCTCACGTCACAACTACTTAACTACTATTTACTAAGTGGAAGTACTAGTACAAGTGGAAGCATAATGCAATGAAGCCATATTTTGAAGGAAAAAAACACAATAGGTCTATAGAAATACTGCAAGAAACGTTGACTGCCCTGGTTTAGAAAAAAATTCGCCTGGCGAATCGCATTTATTGCAAATGGCTGTAATGCTTTAAATAAATTGTTGAATGTTGTTGAATATTATATTGAAGTACGTCTAGAGTTAGTAGAATATCATGATAAATGTTGCCCTTAAGAATGCCCCTTAGTATAAAAATTAAAAATTGGATAGATTAGGTATTCATGAAGATCATAGATCCTTCGAGATTGGGAATAAATACTAAACGCGCAATACGTTGCCTTCAAGAAGGAAATAGTGCACTTTTTTTCTTCTGCCTATTTTTCGCAATAACTATGTCTCCTCCTTCTCTCGAGTTTTTCACTTTACTCACAGTCACAGCTCATTGTTTGGTATTTGAAATCATTTTGCCTGTTGCTACGGTCTATACACCAACGCTATTTAAGGTGGGGGGTTCTGTCTCCACCCAGTATAAGATAATTGAAAAGTATTTAAATAAGCTTCATTTTAAATAGCAACATGGAAAAATAGTGCTTCAAATAAGAAAATAAACATTTCATGTTTACATGTTTTCTCATGTGAGTTAAATAAAAATATTTTAATTTATGTTTTTGAATGCATTTTTTAAAGAATAAATATTCCAAACCCACTTAATGTATTCCCTGCCCTTAAAGTTTATTTTCAAAATTGTATATTTTCAGAAAAGATGTTTTTGAAACGGGTAATTTAGTATATTTTGCCTAGCAGACATTCTATCTTAAACATTTCTTAATCTGCTGATCACTTTTTTCAGAGATTCTAAATTTGATTTCAATTTAAAAATTATTGATCGAATTCTCTAGACTTCGTTTTACAAGTCAAGAAGAGAAAATTTTAAATTTTTTTTTACCCGGAATTTTTCTTCCTCCACGTACATTTACTGATGTTTTTGTATTTTGAGAAACTCTAGAAGGATGTAATACTTCATTTTTTTAAAGTACAGGGAGCAGACTCATAATACCTCAAATTTTATTTCAATTTTCATGGAATTCAGTATATATATATTCTAATAAATTTCAAGAAACTGAGCAAAAGTGTTTTAATTCATTTTTATTCCTCAAAAAATGTTAATTTCACTATTTTTTCGTGTTCATTTAAATGTCTTTCTTGATTTAAAACTTGTTTTAATCCTTCAACCATTTAAACAAAAAATAAAGAATTTGTCGTGCTTTTTTAATTATACTAATAAATTTAGTTCTTTCAGTGAACTAAAAACTTGTGATTGTAATAAAATATAAAGAAGTTATTAAAAAAATAAAATGATTGAATGATTTATTTTATATTTTGCAAAAAATACCCCTTTGAAGCTTCTTTTTTTCTTTCAAATTAAAATGCTAATCTGAAAAGAATTTTCAATTTCTTTAAAAAGTTATTTTAGTAAAAGTGTGTTAAAAATAATTATAAACAATTAAAAAACAATTGAAAGATACCAAGTTTTTTCAGAAGGGGAAATTAAATGACTAATTATTATTTGTCTCACTTAAAAACGCTTTGTGTCTGCTCTTTAGAATATTTTATTAGAGTTTTTTTAATGTATTGTTATTGCTAATCACAAAAAAATGTATAGATATAATTATGTTAATTTATCTCTGAGTTTAGCTATTACAGTTTTACTAATTTTTTCAATGTCGGTTAATTTAGATTTTACATATCTATCTTACATTACTTTATTCCTCTTTTTGTTATTCTATTAATTTTCCTTTTGAATATAGTTTTGAACTTCTCTGTAATTAAAATAAATTTTAAAAATGAATATACGATTCATGAAGTTATACGAAATGCCAGGAGCTAACTTTCAGCAGGATAATGCAAGCCCACATCTTGCTAACACCTTTCGAGACTTCTGTTCAGCCCAGGACAGTAAACTTGATCCTTGGCCTGCTTATTCGCTAGATATGTCGCCCATTGATCACGTGTGGGTTTTGGTTGGTCGACGTCTCACTCATGATCCTCGTCCTGCAGCTTCAAAAGATGAACTTTTGCTGCGCATAGAAACAATATGTAATTCTCTTCAACAAGCAGACACTCAAAATTTGTTTGAAACCATGCCACGTCGTATAGCAGCACTTATTGCAGCTCGTGGTGGCCGCACCAAGTACTACAGCTGCATAATTAATATTGTTTTTTTCGGTGAAAATTTCGACATTTGTTTGTACTAATAAAGGGTGTTTTTTAGAGGTATATAGAACTTTAAATTGCAATAAAACAACGATGTATTATTCGATTGACATGAATTTTTTTATTCGAAAGATAATCTTGTGGCATTACATTTTAAATATGATTTCTGGCATATGACTGCCACGACTGACTCGGATGTAGTCCAATCTAGACGTCCAATTTTCGATGACTTTTTCCAACATTTGTGGCCATATATCGGCAATAACAAGTCTTCCAAATGGTCAATCGTTTGTGGCTTATCCCATAGACCAATGACTTTACATAGCCCCACAGAAAATAGTCTAGCGGTGTTAAATCACAAGATCTTGGAGGCCAATTCACAGGTCCAAAACGTGAAATTAGGCGGTCACCAAACGTGTCTTTAAATAAATCGATTGTGACATGTTGCGCCGTCTTGTAGGAACCACAGCTCCTGGACATCATGATTGTTAAATTCAGGAATGAATAAGTTAAAAATCATGGCTCTATACTGATCATCATTGACTGTAACGTTGTGGCCTTCATCGTTTTTGAAGAAGTACTAACAAATGATTCCACCAGCCCATAAAGCGCACCAAGCAGTCAGTTTTTCCGGATGTAACGGTGTTTTGCCATACACTTGCGGATTAGCTTCACTTCAAATGCGGCAGTTTTATTTGTTGACGTAGCCATTCAACCAGAGGTGCGCTTCATCGCTAAACACAATTCGCTTATGAAAATCGGGAAAAACGGCAATCTCGTTTTGGGTCCATTCGACGAATCTACGCCTTGCTTGATGATCGTTTTGATGAATTGCCAAACCAAACTGAGAATAAATCATTGACAGCTGTTAAATCGGTCGCCATCTTGGAAAGTAATGCCAACTTAAACTTCTATACCTGGAAAAAAAACACTGTGTATAAAGTTTTCCTGATGATGCAAAAAGTTTGTTTATTTATCTCACAGAGAGGAAAAATAATAAAAAAGCAGTATGTCCTGTTCAGCATTGTGGTTTTAAATTGAAGGAGCTCATTGGTACACTCATGGACAAAAAATTAGCGCATGAAGAAGGAGTCGTTAAAATGATACGAAATTTTAAATACGTGATGATTACTTTGATATAAGTAAATAATCAGAAAATCAAAGAAAAATAATTATTTATTTCAGAGAAAAAAACAAAAGTACGCAGGATTTAATACCCTGTTGAACCCCCTCTATTTCGAATGTTCGATGCGATACGATTCGGCATTTACGCATACAAGTTCTGAATGATGTCTTGAGGCTTTTCGTTCCATATTTGCTGTAATCTTGCCTCTAGTTCGATCAAACTCGTGGGATGCCCAACCTGCCGTCCCAAACGATCACAGATGTGCCCGATTGGAGAAAAATCTGGAGATTATTCAGGCCAAGGAAAGGTAGTAACAGTGCGGAGACAGTCTTGTCTCGCCCTTGCCATGTGAATACGAGCATTGTCTTGTTGAAAAATGTGTCCTGGTAGTCGTTGCATGAGTGGAACACAAGCGGTTGCAGGATTCACATGGACCTACCGCTGGGCTGTCATGGTGCCACGGATCAATACTAGGGGTGACCGGGTATTGTAGGCAATGTCATCCCATACCATCACACCAGTTGTTGGAGTGGTTTGTCGCCTTAAAGCAAAGGCAGGTTGAGGCGTTTACCACGGGGTCTCCACACACGAACACGATTGTCATCACTGCTGAGAATGAATCCGGATTCATCGCTAAAGACGAACTGGTTCCATTCCACTGCTGCCCAGTTTCCTCATGAGCTCCACCACTCCAAACGGTGGCGTCGATGAGTAGGCATCAAGGGCAGCAGACGTAAGGGCTCATCGATCCCAAATGTCCTTCACCCAGGTGCCTTGGTATGGTTCACGTAGACACAGGGTCCTTTAATGAAGAAGCTACCTGTGCCTGGATGACAGCTAATGAAGCAGTTGGCTGTATTCGTGCATTTCCTGCGATGTGGCGGTCTTCTCGACAACTGCATCCGGTGCCTGGTCTTCGTGTAAATGACATCTCTCAGATCCTCGCAACACAATCAGAGCGGCCTAATTGACGAGCTAATCATACCATCTCCATCCATGGGGGAGTTTCCATCATGTCAATGATTCTTTCCCTCTTAAACTGTGACTGCTGCTCATGTTGTCTTCGAAAACGGCGTAATGGCATATCTACCTCAGCTCTTCCTTTGCAAACGATTCAGCACACTCAAACAAGTTTTGGTTACTTGTTTTATACTCCACGGAGAACGACGTTAAACGCACTCTACCGCTATGCATAATGCGCAATTACGCTGCATTTCTAAACATTTGCATATATCCCCGACATGTACCTTAACGACAAGTTTTGTTTCGATCCCGCAATTATTTCTTGGTGAGCTTTTTTTGTCTATGAGTGCATTATGTGCAATCAAAACAAGTACAATTAATACAGAATATATGCAAAAATTGATAGACCATATGCAAAACTATATACAGAAACATTATATCTATTATTTATATATATATATATATATATTTAAAAAAAAGGTTTTCGTGATAATGCAATATATTTCAACTGGACTATACCCTCATGCTGTTATAAAAAATATGCAGTACTGGTGGACTGTGTAATGATACAAGATTGTTTCTGAAAAATATTCCTGCAGTGTGAAAATTTTTCTGGAGATAAGAAAGGCGAAACACTGTGTGTGTACCAAAGATCACTTCAGATTCAGGCACTCATGCAGACTTGAATATGCCATTAATACTGAAACTTACACAATTCTCCGAAGACTGGCATTTATCATGACTATTAGTAAATCTCAAGGGGTCGTGAATAGCCTAGTGATTAGAGGATCGGATTCCAGACAAGAAGGCATGGGTTCGGTGCCAGATCCCATCACATAACATTCGAGTCCACACGGAGTAAGTGCTCATTAAATCATTGGGTCTGTAATTCCTGTGGGAGAACGCAGCAGAAATCACGAGTGTTAGAGAATATTTCCCTGTGCTCCAGTCCATGCCTAAACGGAGGGGATAGGCGGTGTCGTCATCTATCCCATAGAAGTCCAACCTGTCTCAGGCTCTGGTTGTTTTTCTTACTGCCCTTCGGGAAAGACCCGGTAACAACAATAATAAATCACAAGTACAGAATTTTAAAAAGGTGGTTTATGTGTAACCTTATAGGAATCAATAATTACCCATGGGCAATTGTATGAGGCTCTCAGGGTGCAGAACCAAAGACATATAGAGGCACTAAATTGTAGTACAATTAAAATGTAGAGATGAAGACTTGAAATTTATTTTTCCTGATAACAATGCATTGAAAAAAATTAACTACACACACACACCACATGATACTTGTAAACTACAATATGAACAACGGATATGAAAAGTTGTACTATTTGCACAATGGTGCAAAAAATGTATAATGATATTGCAAATTGAATTAACTGCATGTTTTTTTTTTGTAAATTGAGTGTTTTAAGTTAAATTTAAAGTTGCATTATTATGATTGCATTGTTTTTATTTAAATATTTTTCCGTACTTTTTCAAACATTATGCAGAATAATGATACATTTTGTAGAGTTGAAAATAGAAATTTTGAGCAATGACTTTTCGAAAATCGAGCTTTTTATTGCAAACAATCAAAATTTGTTTAAAACGTATTTAACGTCTTAAAACTAAACTCAGCGGCTCAACAATCCATGAGTTCCAAGGCCAACTGGCCCCCTCTCAGTTTTGCCATCCTTGGCACTGGGGGATGAACAGATTGTCCGGTTATGTTGTCAATCTGGCGTATAACCTCCAGTGTTTAGTCCCCAAACAAGCTTGATACTCATTTATCGACCCATTGATGGGATAAAAGGCTGAGTTGACCTTGCCCAGCTCGGGGATAGAACCCCAGATTTGTGGTGTGGATGTGCAATACGCTAAATTAATGTCTACACGTACCAATTTGAAGTATAGATAGCCTCTATCAGTATTATGTACTTGTAAACTGTTTTTTTACGAAATAAAGGGTGGAAATAAAAGTATATTTAAAATCATACGATTTCAAATATTTTGAAAATTTTTTTGAATAAAATTCGATATTTCATTCATGAAATATTTGTTTTTACGTTTTCGGATACCTCAAAAGAAAATAAATTTTAAAAATAAAATTTATTGAAAATGCTAAGTTCTCTTTTTAGAGTCGGATGGTACTTCTATTGATTATTTCAAAGAATAAGAAATCGTGTGTGATTATAGAAGGTTTTCAAACATGACAGTATGAAAGAAGCCTTTCAAGAGTTGAAAAGAAAGTTTCATTTTAACGAGATGCATAACTTTAACAAAAAATTAAATGATGAATATTTTACTAAGATAATAAAACGAAATCCTATAGATCTGTTCTGATAAGTTTCATGTGAAGAGGAAATTTATGACTCGTTGAATCCAATATTTTTTCAATACGATTTTATTTTAAGATATAAGTATTGAGCTGCATATATATAAAGGATCAGTGATATATTATGTAGTCTGATGAACTAAACTGTGTTAGGTAAAATGTTTGTCCATATTTTTGAAACATTATTGTGTTTTGAATATTACGTATGCAATATAAATGCAGTTTTTAAGGAAATATCATTCCATTATTAATTTAATTTTTCTGATGATTTCGTTTCAGACTCTTAATTTTTCTTTAATGTAATCAGTAAGTGAATCATCCAATCCTAAATAATTAATACTTTCAGGAAAATAGACGAAAAACAACATTACAATTTGTGACTATTTTTAACACACTTTTATAAGCTTCAATTTTATCTAACGGAATATCTGAACTCAATTTTTACCAACTTTAAAAAAGTGAGATCAATTCGAAATTTTGTACATTTGTCCACGACCGATGACAATACAATAATTTAGTTCTATTGTCCTGATCAGGATCATCAGGATTAACTATTTCTCATTTTCAGGTTCCATCTTGCATCCAGCGACTAATTTCAGATCCCATTTCCATATTTGGTGACTAATTCCGGATTTGGCGACTTAAAGATTAAGTTACATCTTAGTTCAATTAACTATAAAACGGCTTTTTTTTTTAGTTTGTTTTAAATATAATTTTTATAAGCATAGTTGCATGAGGAAGATATAAGATATCAAGCCTTTTTTTGAGCTTATTTTATTTATTTTTTATATAATTCTCACATAAATTCCTTAACTTATCTGCTTCTTTGTTGTTTTATAACATAGGATAGAAAAAAGACTTCAAAAAAATAATACCCTCTACACAACAAGTCTCACAAAACATATCAATACTTTGAAGAAAAATTGCACCTTTTTGAGCGGATTGAACTTTCTTTTGAATTTTAGAGGGGAATATTTCAGTGAGCGTATTTAATTGGGAAGAATACTTGAATCATATTACATTAGCAATAACGGAACAATATTAAAAACTAACACACATTAATGAATACTAAATGAAAAATAGTGCATGACGTTAGAAGAAACAAAAATTATACTATCAAAGAATTGTAAATTTTTAATCGATTGTTCTTAGAGTGTTGAGGCATAGAATTTTCTTTTATCTGAATAAATTTTATGAGGACGCATCATAATTCGTGTATGATACTACTCAATACTTTTCATAATGCCTAAATGTGACTAAAATTATTTTTAATGGGAAAAAATGCAATGAATGTGCTTATATTTTACGTAATGAAAAATAATATAATGCGGCTCAAAGTAGGAAGTAATTTTACTTTTGAAACAATCTAAATGCTCTTTTTTGTATCGTAGAGAGGTTTTGTACATATATACAATGTTTTAGAAATTTATTTTCAAAGATAATGATTTAAGAGATACACAGTTTGTATATTTATATTCACTTGGAATCAGTAAATGAAACATAAAAAGCTTAGAATTACAAAAATAGCGGTTTTTGCTGATATGAAGAAAACCAAATAGAGAGAGTAATTCTAGAATGAGACCTTTTCTTTAGCGCATAATTCGTAGCCGCTAACCTCAATAAATGCTGCAACTGCAACCACTATACCGGCGGTAACTGGGCTCCCGCTTTGCGTTATATCATGAACAAAAACTATTTCAATTCCCCCTACCATTTATTTGAAGCAATTCAAATGCTGAAAATGGCCCTTTTTTGGGTTTCACCTCATTTTATCGACCACAATTTCCACAGAGCTGTTGCCATTGAATACGAATTCATACAATATATTTTTGTGAGTCACCTGCGTTTGACTATTTTATCAATGCATGACTGATTCGCGTTATATGATATCTAAAATTTAAGTTTATAGGTGACATGAATACGTACTGTGTACATTTTGAATAATATCACGCACAGTAACATCAAGCACTTTTTTGAGGTATTAAAATTTGTGTGCTTGCAATACTTAATAACATTCTTGAATCCTACTTTTGTTTTGCGTAAGCGATATGCATGTCATTTCTGTGACATTATTAGAGCTAGCATCATCTATTGTCAGGAATTTGAACTGGTTATGTGTTACTCAAAATATTGTGTCGCAGTGAATATAAATGTGGAAGTTTGATCTCTTCGATCACTGATCTTGTTCTATCGCGTCTTACTTTCGCAATAAATTTTTGATTCATCCAGTTCATACATTGCTGTTAGTCAAAAACATATATTATAAAAAAGTTTACTTTAAGTGATTCTTTGCACTTATTTTTACATTTTTGTCGTTAAAAATAATTACAACATTTTTTTTAGGTTTAGACTCTAAGAAACAGGCCTCATTGGTTTATAACTTTGTGGCCTCTATTTTTTATCATCCAGAAGCGGCACTAAATAATGAATCTTCTTAAGTAAAAAAAGTTGTTTCAATATTTCATTTACATTTTTACACACCAAGCGATTACGAACTCATTGAAAAAACAATCTGTTTGAAAAAAAAATCCTCTTTTAGGTGCTTAAAAATAGAATTTTCTTATACAGCTACAGTTCCATAGTTAAGTATAATATTATTTTGGTTATGCTTTTCTTATTAAATTGCATCAAACATTTTAAAAGCAATTGTGTCTAGTTACATAAAACATAGTTAAAATTGTTTGAGTTGCTTGCCTTATTCTTTTATAAAAATGTTGCTAACACGGCAAAAAAAGAGTAAACATGTCTGGATATTACTTAAAAATGGCATGATAAAATAATTATCTTAAAATTTATAATTAAATGTTCTGCAACATGAATGCATATAGTTAGGGTGATTTTTATTTAAATATCAAACGTGTTTGTATTTTAGTTTTATGTGTGCAATTCTCCAAATTTACTAAAAAAATTATATTTTTTTCCTTGCCTTTCTCTCTATTTTTAATTGATATCACTACATACTAATTATGAATGTTATTTCCACACACCCTTATATGTGTACCCCTGTGTGTATGTGAGCAATATATACTAAAAATAGTGACAAGAGAAATAGCCGTGCAGATACAATTTATTAATGCTATTTTCCATTCATCTTCTACAAATACAATTCGAAAAAGAGATAGAAGGATCCCGCACATTTTCTCAGATAGGGAATTACAATGGAGAGAATAACATGTATGTCCTAAGCATGTGATAAAATGAAAAGAAATATATATTGCTTAGGTTGTATATTAGGGGAAAAAAGGACGCCAAACAATTGCTGAATAACGTACGTGTAAGTTATTAAGTAATCCTCTTTGAAGGAATCGCAACAAATATGTCAAAACGCTGCGCTTAATCCATTTAAAGCTGTGAAAATGAAATGAGGTTGGTGTTTAGAAAAATGATTTCCTTAAATGAAATTGAAATAACAAAATAGAAAATTCAGATTCTTATGTATATACATAGAATAAACCAAAAGTCTTGCACTGATTGTAAAAAAAAAAATTCATTCAAAAAATAACCATTTAATATTACTGTAACTTTTATATCATTGTGTAGGTCAGTTTTTTTTTAGTTTCTTTTTACGTGTATTAATTGATGCGAATGATCCTTCAAGAGTGACTCAAGGCAACATTTGTAAGGAAGCCATTGTTTTTTTTTGCCAAAATGGCATCAATTTAAGAAAAGATCAAATATTCGTTTTGGTTTCACGAAATGAAATTCCACATTACTGTTTAGCGAAAATTTTGGCATTGTTATGGATGCAAACCTCCTGAGGCTAAATCAATAAGCATTGGTATGGAATGTTTAAAGAAATAGGCAGTAGTAATAATTTTTTTGGAAGTGTGAGTGGAACACGTTTTAATGGAATCCTAGTAGATCAACTTCTTTAGCACCACGTGAACTTCAAATGTCGCAAATGGTTTGGTAAGTTTTCTTTATAAAAGACTTAGGTTAAATGTTTATAAAGTACAAACGATATGTTAAAGAACACTTGGCTGGAGTGCCACAAAGACCTTCTCCGAGTTACCAAAAGAACACACTCTAAAATTTACTGAGATGAACGGTCTTATAACAATTCATAACAATACTTACAATGTATCTAAGTTCTACATGGAAATTTGCTAAAGACAGATTTCCAAGGTAAATCCAATGGACTATATTTATTGTTTTTGTAAAATAAAAAAGTACAACATTTTTTTTAAAAAAAATTTATAAAATCTTTTTAAGGTTCAAGTTTAATAAATTACACCAAAATATCAATTTAATATACATAATTTAACTTTATTTATGTTTTCGATACTTGCGATTTTCTTTCTTTCTGTGACTTCTTTTTAAGGTACTTCACACATTATTAAGTTATGTGTTTTTCCTAAAAGCAGATTCATATATATTGTTATTCAATAACTTGTATTTTTTCCTCTCTTCTATTAATTACGAAAAAAAAATAACATTTCTTTTGTCTAGTAAAATGAAGTAAAAGTAAGGTATGCTTCTTAAAGCATATTTATACTTGAAATTCTATCCTAGACCCGGGCACACAAAGTAAAACGTTCAGCTCCAAAATCGAAATTTTTCTTTTGTGGTCATAGACTTCCATGTTAAGAAGCTATAAAGTCTGAATTTATTTCTTCTTCACTTTGATCTAGTTTTATACACAGAAAATTTCCAATATTGTTCTGCTATTTGTATATTTGTTGATAATTCTTTTATCCAAATTGCTTATGAGAGAAATTCAAATTTCAGTTTCATTATTTCATATTGTATACCTTTGACCACATTTATTTCTTCCATATTTTTGAGGAATTTCTAGTTTTCTTTGGCAACCAATTTAAGTTTCCTAACAAATATTTCACGATTAAGGAGTTTATTTAAAGTATCCGATTACGTTCGGAACTGTGATTTAAAAAAAACCCGCATAAATGGATAATTTTCATGTGTTATTTAGTGTCACTCACATTAGAATATATACATAAAAATGTTTTAAGGACATTTTGACAAAAAATTACTTAAATATAATATTTTGGCAAATAATTAACTTATAATAATATTTTTACAAATGTTCTCCTTTTGTGAAAATCGTTCTATTATAATAATATTTTGCCTGTATGTAGCTCAGCCCTCTCTATAGAGGCTTAACTAGAATTTTTGAGAAATTCACATTATTTTCAAAGTTACTACCAATTGAAATAATTATTCGCGTTTTTTTCTTAAAATTGCTCCCCTCTGTTGTCGTAAAATATATGAATAAACCACTTCTAAGTTATATATTTCAAAAAATCTAGTTGAGCCTCTGTAGAGAGATCTGAGCTATATACAGGCAAAATATTATTATAATAGAAGCATTTTTCACAAAAGGAGAACATTTGGAAAAAAAGATTATTCTAAATTTATTTTTTGCCAAAATATTGCATTAAAATAAACTTTTTTTTGTCAAAATGTCCTTAAAACAGTTTTATGCATATATTCTAATCTAAGTGATAGTAAATATCATAAAAATTATCCATTTATGAGCTTTTGCAAAATCACGGTTCCGAACGTAGTCCGATACTTTAAAGTATTTAGTTAATTGTTTTTATGTACGCAAATTTTGCCAACCTTTGTGTTATAGATTTTAGTTCAACAAATATGATAATTATTCTTTTAAATGTTTGAATGCATTTTAATCTCTTTCTTTTAATTATTTTTCAATGCATATTTGAATACATGCGTTTTTGGGCACTATATATGTATATATTATAAATATATATATATAAAATCATATATCCTTATTTTTTTAACAGCATCGTAGTTTGAAATTGTACTTTAAGCATTTGCTAAACCTGAGACCTGTTGCTGAATATATTTTGAAAAAGTGAAAATAATACGAATTATTTTAAGTTTTGCTTGTATGGCAATTAACACATGAGTGGACGCGGGGCACAGAATAACTCCCAAGCTCACGACATCTTTAATTCTGCGAAAACTGTTTTTTTTGTTACCAATGATCATGTCAGTATCCTCCTATACGGCAGTCTTAATAGGATTTAAAATGTATTTGTCAGATATCTCTCTCTCTTTTTAGAAAGTGGCAGATATTTTATTATTAATATTATTATTGTTTTTATACAATCTTAAGGTAATTAGGTTTACTGAGTTCCCCACATGCGACCACTTTTATTCCAACATATTTTCTATGAACAGGTTACATTTCCCCCCTGTGAATGACTTAGTGGTTTTGATTGCTGTGTTGTACGACTTATGAATGTAAATGAACAGAATATTAAAAAAACTGAGCATCTGTGATCTATATTGAATAAAGTTGAAACTAATCAAGCTAGAGAATCAACTGTGAAATAATGGACAATAATGATGCTAGCGAAAAAAAATTTGTGAAGAGCGATTAACACTAGGTTGCCCCAGGAAGTCATTTTGACTGCTTTTAATTTCAATTAGAAAAAACAATTACATATATAATGCGCAATTTCTCAGAATTTCTTAAAATATTTTTTTTCCAAGTGAAGTAAATTTTTTTATTGTTAATATTTACTATTAAATTGTTGTATCACTGTAAATAATATAAAAAAAATATTAAAAGTTAATTTTAAACAAAGTTCTTTACACAATAATAATTATTTTCCATTGCAATCATTCTGACTGTTTTGGGGCTATATAGGTATATACTAAATTTCAGTCTTTCTGGTGTTTATATGAAACGTTTCAGTTGTAAGGAAAATTTTCAAATACTTCTTAAAAAACTCTATAAAAAAAAATATGAAACCAAAAGTGTACCACAAGACACACTGCGCCCTATCAAACAAACACAAGCAAGCAAAATTTCAACATGTTCCATTTGTCAATCATCAAAGTACAATAAAGTGATAATAACTTGAACAAAATACGGCATTTTTGCTTGCAAATATCATTCTTTTAATGTTAGTGAAAAGTGTCTGGGATCTGCGTCTTTTATTAAAATCATGCACATTTGAATAATTTTAGTTCAGTTTCATTGGAATTTTTCTCAACTAATCTAAGAAAAATTGAAAAGTCCTTAAAAGTAGGTAAGTATACTTTATCTACATTAAATTATTCATTGGAATTACGATTTGTATACGATAAAAAGATTGGGTGAGCCTACGCGACCTCTAAAGTTGCGAGAGTGCAACCTTTTCCGGGTAAAGACTTGGAAAAATAATTGAATTATATGTTTAATAGATATAAATACAATATATTTTGATCGATGTAATAATTGAAAATGCATTTAGTATTTAAAAGAGTCAAATTTATTCCATACATAATAAAAAAATATTTTTATCGGTATAGATTTACCAATAAAAATATATATACCATCGACCCGAGTTAATGTTTGCTCCAATATTACGCACTTTAACAATAAATAATATATTTCTGTTATTTTTTCTTTTATAGTTTATTTTCAAAAATGTTATTTATTTGTACCCATATCTGTATCCCTACCCCATGTTATTATTTTAAGTTATTTTTCTTAATCCGTATTAAATCTTTTAGCAAATTCTAATTTATAAAATTTGTAATTTTCATATCTGTTTTTGTTAAATTATATAATTTGTTTTAATGGATGTTCTTTACACAACCAGTTTTAGTTTTAAATAACGAATTTGTATTTATTTTTGTTTAAACTCCTGCATTTGGTTAGTAAGCGCTAATAACATTTAGTACATGGCATAATGCGTTTCGCTACTGATGAATAGAGATCAAGGTTCCTTTTAAATAAACCCGCATACGAAAACTCTACGCGAAGTGAAGGACAATGAATTAGGGCAAACAAGTATATGAACTGACTGATAACAGCTTTAACGGTTCATTTCATTTGAATGGCTTTAGATGAAGGGAAAAAATATATACTCATTTCTTCCCTAATAATTGAGGAAAATGTTTTGTAATAGTCTGTGATATATTACTGCTTGATTATTATCGATATTGCCTGATTATCAAAATTATTATTGATTTTAAATAAATATAAGAAAAGGGCAAAAAAAAGATAAGGAAAAAATATTTTTCATTCAATATCTGGTTAGAGACATGTTTTGAGAAAATATTCATGTTGCTAAAAATAAATACATTTAATCGTGAATGCTGACTAAAGATTAACTTTCAAAATATTTCTCCAAAGCGATAATTTTTTAAATAATTATATTCTTAATAAATTTATTTTGATTTTACATATTTATACCAATGTCCATCCAACAAAATTATTATAATTTGTTTTTCAATGTTTTGCTATTTTTAGGAAGCATTATATAAGTGAAGTATATTAACGAACACACGCCTTTTTTAAAATTTTCTTTTAACTTAGTTACTTTAAAAAAAGATAAGATTCATTTTTATGTACGTTTTATTACTCTTTAGCGAACATTTCGAAAGAAATTCAAGAAAACTCTGTACTTAACCCTGCTGTTCTGTTCGTATTTAAGTCATGAATGTTCAGCGGATCTAACTTCTACTTTATTTCATGATTCTTGGACTGAATACTCCCTTTATAGTTCATTTCTTTAATATCAATATCAAAACTCGTTGTTGAAAATCGTTGTCAGAACTTTCACTCTCAATTCCATCACTTGTATGATTTTCATACTCGGATACTTCTTTACTGTCTGAAGCTTCTATTAGCTTAGCTATATCAGTGGGTCTCAAATTTATGCGATTCGCAATTTGTCCTCTCTCTCATTACAACTCTCTTATAGTATATCAAAAAGCGAAATACAGCAGGGAAAATAAATAAATTTTGCAATAAAAGCAAATAGCTTGACCTCCTGCCAATCCTATCAACTTTTTAACCTTGCACGAACCTTCTCGTCATATGACCAAACATACGTCAATGAAACAGGTTTCGAAAATGTACAGAGAAAATAATCGTATTTCATTTTTTTTAATTGTTCCAAACTTAAATAAACTTGTATGAGTAAAAATAAGTCAATTTTTGCATTAGGTCATACTGAGCAGAACGATACATTAGGTATAAATTGAAAAATTATTCCCTCAGAATACAACTAAACACAAATCTTTCAAGAAGTACATATTTACATAATTTAACACGCATATCAAGAATTTCTGAAAATATAACTACTATAATATTTTATGAACGTATACAATTTATTTTGGGTTATATAGACGCTAACAGAACAGCGGGGTTAATTAAATACTCCATACTTATTTCAAAAATTGTTCTTGAAATGCCTTCAGTTTTGGAAAAAAAGTTATAAAAAATACTATCTTACGAGTTTGAGAAAAAATGGGCAAGAAATTTATCGATTTTTTTAGCACAATATGTCATAGCAAGTTTCTATGACAGAGTGCAGACTGATTTCAATGTTTTTTTTTCGTCAAATTGGCGCAGAAAGCTGTATACAGATGAAAACCAAATCAGGTACTGACTTCCTTAAGTAATCGTGGCTTAAGATCACTAAGTTGATTAAGCGGGGATTAGTGATTTAGAAAACTGAAAAAAAAATTTTTAGGCACAAAATATATTTCTAAAATTAAATAGTTCATTTGTATATTTTTGCAATATTTCAATAGTTGATAAATGTGTAATTTAAAGAATATGAGCATTGAAAATTTCTACAAAATTCAAACGCACCATGATTGAATCAGGTAAGTCAAAAATAAATAGGATAATAGGGAAGCAAGAAATCAACGCAAGCAATCTTTCCAACATTTGATAATTTTCTGTCCCGCCTCCGAAAAGATTTCCTGTAAAGAACCAATTATTTTCCAACGAGAGCTCAATGCGCGTGGTCATTTAGTTTTTTTCTTCTTTTTTTTGTATTAAAGTTTCCTGAATATAAAACCATTTTCATACATAAATTGTGGTGGGTGTCAACCATTGAACTTACTTGAGTGAAGGATTGAGAAACAGGTTTTTACACGAAATCGTCTGACTCCAACAGCAAATTTCGTCCCGTAAGGCATCGTTTCACAAAATGTGGGGCACAACCCCTGGGGGTCGTGATAACCCTACGTGGGGGGCGCGAGCATATGGAAAAGTCAAAAATAAAGAATTTAAAAAAATTGCAAATTCACTAAAAGGAAGCAAAACAAAATATACATTCGGACACAACAAAAATAAAATACACATTTAAACTGATATAACGTACTTATAAATGTATCAGTAATGTCAGAATTATAAATGTGTGAGTAATGTGAGAATTATAAATGTCTCAGTAATGTGAGAATTATAAATGTGTCAGTTTTGAGATTAATTATTAATGTATTTGATAATTAATATCAAAATGCTAAGTGAAGAACAAGTTTAATAATTACTAGTGATTCATGTACACAATTTCATGCTTATTTTGATAATTTGTATGGTTTATGGTTAAAATCGTATTGTAGCTTTAATGTCAAAGTGCATTATCATTGCATTCAACACATTGTTATTGTGCGAAATAGGAAACGAAAATTAAGATTGAAAAATTGCGTTGCAAAAATGAAAGTTTGACAAGCACTACCGCAAGGGAATGATAGTGGACCAATGGCTGAATGGGTATTTTAGCTTTGATGAATATAAAATATTCTCCATCATGTGCTTTCTCATAAAGGTGTGACTTAGAGGACTTCCCGAGTGAGCAAAAAACTGCATTTTCTCTAGACCACAGTAAATTAAATTCATTTTAAGACTTATCCTCTAATGGACATTATCTCATTAACGCTCGACAAAAGCATGCATCCATGACCCTCAACGAGACTCCTTCCAACGCTTAAACGTATGTTCGAATTCGTCTCGGCATAAAAAATATCTCAATATACCGAAAAAGTATAGGAGGCACTGGTTTATTCAACTTAATTCTATTTTTTTAAAAAAATTGCATGTTTGATTATTGCTGTTACATTTTCGTCTTCAGGCACTAAACAAGGACTGATACATTGGGCATCTTCAATAAAAACCAGACGTTAAACGTTAATTTTTAGCATCATATCATTACTTTTTTATTTATTTACAAGCGTTGTTTGCAAGTAAAATTTTGTCAATCAAACATTTGTAAAAATTAATAATTTAAATATAAAGTATTGCGGTATAATTTTAGAATTATTTTAAATTATCCGTTTCTAATTGTTATCATTTCTTAAATTTTCTTTAATGAAGATCCAAAATATTCTTGCTGCTATCCTGTACACCACTCTAACTACATAACGAGATTTTTTCTGTTATACACTATTATGGCAATGATTTCAGAAATATTTTTTTATACTTTATAGGTAATGAAAATTGAATAAACATTCAACATGAGTTCAATACCAGAGGTTTTCTACGTTTTATCAAAATGAGTTTAAATTCATCTGCCAAACGGAGTTACCTATATTTGTTCCTTCGCTTTTGAATTCATTACTACCACGGCAATTAATTAGAAAATAGCAAGACAAGAGTAACACTTTAAAATAGCACACCTCTTAAATATATGAAAAATATATATATATAACATGTCTAGAAGGAATATAATATAGCGAGTTGCAAAAAAGTTCGAAAGTGTGCCCAGGAAACAGGAAATGGGAATAATTATTCCTTCTGGATTATGGGGTAGAAAAAAAAACTCCAGGATCAGTCAACATTCTTTTATAACAATTTTAAGTGATACAAATCCTCATTTAAACAGTTTGAACTTATATAAATCTAAATATGCAGATGGTGGCAATATTGCAGCCTCATAATGCAATTCAGACTGTTATGCAGGTTAAACGGCAGACGAATCATACAAGAAACACTTTACGATGGCTCCCATGGATGTAGAAAAAAAAAAAAAACTGGCCAATAAATACAAAACATTGGACAGAAAATGTTATTTTTTTCTGTCGGACTTCAAAAGGGGATTCTAAAATTTAGATCGAAGTTCGGGAATTAGAGGAATGGATGATGCATTAACCCTTACAGAACCATAAGGTTCAAAGACGAAAATTAGTGTGTAACTGTTTATTTTGTTGCTTTTTTTTGACGTAAAAGAAAAATACGCATCAAAGTGTAGTGTTTTGAAAAATATGTCAATTCAATTTGGATCGATATGTAGTTTTATTAACAATTTTTTTTTAATTTGTTCAAATATACTTTATCATTGCACGAAGTTATGCTTACCAATTAGCATAAAACATTCGAGAAAATACAATAAAATATTATTCCAAAACAGAATAAATTCAAATAAGTAATACGAATACGCGAATACAGCGCATGGAAGTTTTATCATTGGCGTAATTGCGTTCAGCATACGTTTTACTTTCGATTTTCTGTAAAAAATGCAAATGAGGTTGTTATTAAATACGATTATCACCAATTCTTGATAAAGGAAAAATGTTTCCCTTAATTCAAAAAAAGTTAATTAATATCACATTAATCAAACATCAAATCATGCAATCCAGAAGGTCATTTGGAAATACACTCAGGAACATTGAAAATAGCGACCCAAGAAGAAAGCATCGGATTGAAATAAAATTTAATACACATAATGACACAGATGAGAGATTCACTTGATCTCAAAAACAAGACAATTAAACAAATACAGGGTGTGCAATAACACAAATACTGGGCAACTTCAATAGCGCGTTGGACCATCTCCAGCTGCAATACAAGCCGCCACATGGCCCGGCATTGAGTTGATTAGACACCTTATGTTGTCCTGAGTTAAATGGGCCCACAAATCTTGAACAGCCAACTCTAAATCATGTACAGAGTGACACGATAGCATCTGCCGTTTTAGCTGATCCAACACGTGCTGTACAGGGGAAAAATCGGTGAAGCGGGCTAGCCATGGAAGGGTCTGAAAATGACGTAGGAAGTCTTCAGCAACTTTTGCTGTATGCAGACAAGCATTATCTTGCTGGAAAAGTGCCCCTGAAGACCATTTAGGAAAGGTCCTACTTGGGGTCGAAGAATATCATCAACGTAACGTTGGCCCGTTAAGGTTCCCGCTTTACAATTAAAGTAGACCGGCTATCATAGGCTATGGCCCCCCAGACCATTACACCAGCTGTGTGGGCAGTGTGACGCAGAACAGTGTGTGTGGACCCAGGACCCATCCACACCCGTACACGGTTATCATCAGCCCCCAAAACAAACCGGGATTCATCACTAAACACAACTTTTTGCCAATCTGTGACACTTCACATTAATCTGGCTTGGCACTACTGTAGACGCAGTTGCCGATGTTCCGGTGTTAAAGGGAGAGCACGTAAAGGGTGTTTGGATATAAGATTTGCTTCTGCAAGGTGTCTTGAAATTGTTTGTGGAACAGCTGCTACACCTACGTCTGCTCGTATGATTGAACGAGTCACTGTGGGGTCCACAAGTGCTTGCCGCACGATCCTACGTTCCTCTCTCTTCGTGGTCTTCCTGGTCACTCCAGACCCGGTTTTGCACGCGTGGGTACCTTCTCGTGTCCACTGTTCCCAACAATTTCTAACGGCACACTCCGAACGATCCATCTGGTTAGCAACACGGCGCGTCGACCAGCTTGCAGTTTTCATCCCAATGATCAGGTCTCTCTCAAATTCGCTTAACTGTGAGAAATGTCTTCTAGCACGTTTACCTGGAATGTTTCACTTACCAAAATCTTCCTACAATCAGCGGGATAATCGTCACATTTATGAATCTTCGAATTTGCGCTGGCTTATATAGCACCTTCTTCCTGATTGTAGCACCACCTCGGCGTGTATGAGCATGCGTATTGGCACAAAAGTTGGATCATTTGCATATCACATTGCGCTGTACTTATTTGCAAAGTTTCGTGATTGTACTTAACGTCTTTCTTGGGACGCTATTTTCAATGTTCCTGGTGTATTTCAGGAGTTTTAAGGGAATTGATCTTTTATATGACTGTTGAGCAGTGCTTCTCAAACTTTCCATATCTTCGATTTAATTTTAAGTCATAATTTTCATCGCGCCCCCTTCATACAACAACTATGTGTTGAATGCAATAATAATGCACTTCGATGCTAAAACTACGAGACTTTAATATTATAAACTGCACATATTATCCATATGTATGACATTTTGTAAACGCAATTTATTGATGTATTATATTTTGTATACGACAAACCCATGGAAGTCACTAGAAATAACTAAACTTGCTCTTTTAATTTAGTATTGGTAAATCAACTATAAAATACTTATTGCCACACTGATTCATTTGTAAGTATCTTATATCAGTGTAAATATGTATATTGTTGCATAGATCCGGGTTCATGGATTTTATGCAAAACATTCACATAGAAAATAAACAGTTCTTTAAGAGCAATGCGAATTTATTATGGATAATCAAATCCTTTAAATACATGATTCAGCACCATTATTCACAGGGTGAATGTCCGAAGGTCTTCACACCTTCAACAGCAATCAAACACAATCACCAGTGTTTAAAAATGCACGTAAGTAAAGATTATTCACAAGCACAGCCGAGCTAATCACTAGTCAAAACAATACTCACTACTCGCTGGCTTAATCAAGACTCCTCGCCGTACCGGCGAACTTCTTTTTATGCTCGCGACAGAAACTTCCAGAAATATAACCTCTCGTGTCATTGAACGTGACACTAGTGTAGAGATCTACTATTTTCTAGAAGATTCCAGAGTGTTCTGAACTGGCCAAAATCGTCGCCAATGACACCAAAATGGTCGCCAATGAAGCAAAATTGGCCGCCAACTTGGTAGCCAAAATGATGCCAAATCTTGGCTCTACCGCCAAGATTTCGCCAAGTTCTCATTGAAGCGTCATTATAACGTAAGGGGTGGCATTGCTTGTGAATAGTACAGTTTTAACATGAAATAAATAGAACATAGAGTAATATAAATGCATCAAACACCCAAATACAAATTGTTTACTCTATTTACACAATTCGTAACAATATAATTTTTTATCATTTCAGAATGTATTTTGGTTTGTTCTCTCGGTAAATAAATAATTATTTTAAACCTTTTATTTTTGACCTTTTGATATGCTCACGCTCCGCACTTAGGGTTATTACGCCCCCTTTAAGGGAGGGAGCGCACCCCCAGTTTGAGAAACACTGCTTTAGAGAGAATAATTAACATTTCTAGTTATGCATTTATATTAAATGATGCATAGCTTCTAACCAAGGCCAAATGTAATTGGCCTTTTCCAACTGGTTCACAAATCATGCCATTTCAAAAAATTTTGTTCTTTAAACTAACTTCAACTGCTGCAATATCCTGGAAATTAACGGGACTTGAATCTTGTCGAAAGTTTTTGAGCCACAGGAGAGCTGGGAAGGTGGGGTCGAGGATGAACGATGGGAGACAATCCTAATTCGGTCATTTCTGGTACAAGAGAAAAGCATGATTAAATTAAAAATATATGTGCTAATTTGTGTAAGACTTAGCATTTATCAAGTAATTTCAGCAATATCGTACTATTTTTCCCATCCATTTTTTAAAAACAAGAAAAAATAAGGTTATGCTTTAAAATAAAGTTAATTTCTTGGATTTAACACTTAATGAAACATTGTGGCAGTTATTATATCTTAGTGTGAAATAAAAAAGACTTAAACGTGAGAGTTTTAAGTTCAAATTATATTTTAAGATAAATTTATAAAAACAAATTGTATATATGTTTAAAGAAGAGATAGAAAAAGAAAAAATCTTAAGCTACAAAAAGTTACAAAAAAGTATGGAACCTTTGGAATTTTAATTTGTAGAGTCATTTCAATCTATTTTGAATGTTAATATCAAATTCTATATGTAAAATTCGCCCTTTAATTAAAGGTATTCTTCAACAGTGTAACAATAGTCGAAACAACATCTATTTCAAAACTTTGTTTTTAATATTTTCTCTATTACGAAGTGAATTCAAAGGATATTAATTTAGAATAAATGAAAAATAATTCCTTTTCCTTCTAGCTCTGATTTTGTGATATGAATACTTTTAATAATATAGTATATGAACAAAAATAATGAAATAAATAAATAAAAATCTATACACAAATTTGAAATAACATAAATTGTTAATTCATGTAAAAATCAGTTAAATTAAAATTAAGAAGAGTGGAGGAAAGGAATCGTAAGACCGAACACAAACAAATACTTTGTATTAAATGGCCCCGTTTAGGAAAAGAGCTACAGTTTTTAGAAATGCTTATTGAGCATTATGTTGTAAAAATATAAAATATTTAAATAATTACCGGGTACTTATCTGTGTTAGCAATATATAATTAAGCCTTCTTGAAAATCTTATTCATGTTTTTTATACTCATATAATAAACACGAAAGTAGAAACGTCAAGATCCTAAATTCCTGACGTGGTACTTCGAGTTTCGAGCTCTTGTCCTGGTGCTACCGAATCGATAGGTTCTGGAGTGTCATACTGAACACCAAGCAAAGGCTAACACCCGAAAAGATAGAAAAGTTATATTATCTACCTTTCAGGATCATACAACCATATCATGGCCTTTACTAACAAATCGGGATCGTTTGCCACATGGCAAATATCCGCACGGACAGTGTAATGAAGTCTTGAATATCACGGAATGTCTTCACGATGAGCATTATTAGAATTTGTTACTACGGACACAGGGAGTTGCATGGTAATAATAATGCACCCAAATACAAACTAGATTCAGAAGAGGGACCTTTTCGTCTTTTTAAACGATTCCTGGTTCTGTATGCAGCGTCATGATGAAATTATCCGTGTCTGGAGGCACCGAAGAGACACGAACACTTGAAACGGACGGATTGAAAGTCATGATGTACATAACAGAAACCTATCTTGTTCGCCTCCGCGATAATCAAACAAGTTTTTATTTTCAAAATATGAAATAGATTTGCTTTGATCTTAATTTACTTTGTTCACTGAAACAACAAGAAGGTTTTTAGCAACTGACGTTGTAATTCTGAGTTATAGTCAAGTTATTAAATTAAACACTTGAGCTGGCACTACCTTCTCTAAACTTTTAAATACGAGTAAGACCAACTAGAAGGCTTTGAGCCTTTACATTTTAAACACGCCTCACTCTATCGAAAATCTTAAATATCAATTGTAAAATAAAAATATTTTAAAGGGAATGGTATATGGAAAGGCTTTTTCATTCACATTTTGAATTCAAATATTTGTTAATTTAAAAAAATATGTTTAAAAATTTATTTTATGTTTAATAATTTAAAAAAAATTAAAATATGAATCATACATAACAAAAATACATGGTATTGTTAATTATTATTGTGGCTACAAATAAATACAAATATTTATAGATATGGAATATATTATGCTTTGAATGTTCGAATTTTTATAATGCATTACATAATATATTCTACAAATTTTTTAGGGGCAAATAATCTGTTCTCATTTGTGCCAAAAAGAAAAGAAGCTTTCTCCACAAACTATTCGAAAGTTATTGAGATTGGAATGGAATGTTACTTAGGAAGTAAAAGAGCGCAAATTAGAATTACTGTCCTCTAGGCGCTTTTGTCCTAATGGTAAAAGCGTTTAAAGCTATTATTGACAGAATTGAGGTCGATAGAATCTTACCATGATATAATTAAGAGTTCCAGACGAGCCTTTTCAGAGTACACAACATTGATTCTTTTTATGGCGGAAAGAAGTAACCTGCAGACACATCAGAAGTAAAAGAAACAAAGAAATGGATTAAAGTGTTTTCCGTTCATTTACTTATTTCTACAATGGAATGTATAAATAAATACAAAATTATTTGCCGCCTTTAATTCCTCAAAACAAAGAAGACATACTCAAATTATTATAATAATAAAAAAGGTTTTGCGAAAAGTAATACATTTTTACAATATTTATGCGAAAATGTCGCTTATGATTGTTTTCTGTGACATAATGAAACTTATTTTGTAGTTCTGAATGCATAAGATAGAAATAGAACGCTTTTCACTGACAATTCAAAACGGTATGGCACTATTTGTAGTACTAAAATATGAAGATATTTATGATGAAAAATTTGATAATAGCATGATTATGATTATTCCTAAAATATACCTGGTTTATACAACATCAACAATATATTAGTTATTTTATCACGAAAATAATATATTCACGAGGTGTACGTAGTTTATGTATGATTTATCCGATACTTTTATAATAATAATTTGAGCGTAGAGTTAAAAAAAACTTTCATTGATTTTCGAATTTAAAGAATGAAACGTTTAAATTCTTATTCTAATGATATTGTTTGTTTACTACTTACTTGTATGAGTGAATATAACTTAAAATGATAATGCATTAACAAATTTATATTGTCTAAATATTTATTTTTTATTACATGTTACACATAAAATTGCAGATTATTCTTATATATGAATTTTTGCAACAATTATTTGCATTTTCAATTTTAAAAAAAAATCTTGCCTTGTTAAAAATTCTAGAAAATGACGTTAGCCAGGTAGTTAAAAATGTAGGCTAAAAATATCTTTGGGTTTTGAATTTATTAATGTTCAGGATTCTACAAAAATCCTTCTAAGGAGTGGTGTGAGTTGCATATCTTTAAATTCAAGCTTACCTGAATCCTGAATGAAAGGACATCACTACTTATGAAGGAACATGTTTTTGATGAGCATATGTTATGGAATGTACATATTTACTCTTAAATTCTTTATAATTATGCATAATGCTATTTTATTCCGAATAGAATGAGATAGTGAGTGTTGTATTAACATCGAAGTATAAAACAGCTAGATCACCATTAGCTACGAACCTCGTAATTCTGAGTCTAAGTGAAAAGGAAGAAACCTAAGCTGGCACTACCACACCATTTCAATGGGAGGACTTTCAGCTTGACAGATTTAAAGCGTATCTTCCTAATATATACGGTAGGTCTTCAATGGCACAAGGACTTGTGTTCAAGACACGCCTGCCAGGAATTCCTGACCATTTCCAATAGGCTAATAAGCCCACATCTTGTCTAGAAAGAAAATAAAGCACAAATGTGATGCAAAGATTACCTCCTCATTTGCCAATTAAATGTAACGTGATTCACACCCCAGTGCCATGGGTTTTACTATACGAGCACGTTTGCGGAGTATTGAGGGGAAAAGAATTTAATCACTAAATTTTTCTCTGAAATAGGAAAATCCCTTGCAAACATTGTTCTGGTCATTTTACTGCATTCCAAAGCCTTCGAAATAGTTGTATAGACATCAGCATAAGTAAAACAATCGTATTTCGAAAGGACGTATATATACGTCCTGGACACTTAACGCACCGTTTGAGCGGAACTAATAACTACGCCAGTGGAACTTAAGTGGTTAAAAGACAGCCTTGAGATTGTGTATGCCATCCAAATACGTGTTGAAAATTAGAAAGTATTTTGAATACTGTTAAAATGTGTTTTCCAAGAGTTAGGCAAACAGATATTGGACACAGACAAACAGGGGAATAATTCAGAAGAAATTATGTTTACTGCCTAATTAATTAACATACTGATTGTATTGACATGAAATTTTAAAGATAAACAAACTTAGTATTTCAAGTTAAATTGTTTACGCTACAGTATTCATAGGACTGTTACGGTATTCCGTTGCAGTAATCATTCAAATTTTAAAAAAAAAATGAATGAGAAGTCTTTATTGATATAAAAATTACAAATATTAATAACCTCTTAATTTAACAATACTTTAAACAGTCTCTTTATATAACGATTCTGGCTTGGTACACTTAAGAATACATATAATTTTCCGTGAAAAATAAATGAGTTTTCACAATAAATTCAAACTAACTGAATAAATACAGCTTATATATATGAATAGGCTTTCAGAAAGAAATAATAGTTTTGTTAATTACTTTAATATGTTCACTAATTAACTTTCAAAAAATCGTCTTCATACATTCATAAGACGCTTTGAAAGTGTTTAGCAAGTTGAACAATTGATAAATGTATGAGAAAATAAAGTAATAAGTTAAATAATGAGAGTCAAAAAGTTTTTTTAAAAAAAAAATGTAGTTCACTATTTGAATTAGATATTATTTAAATAACAGAGGACACCACACTTAATTTTTGAAACAAATTATTCTTTGCCGAAATTCACGGAATTTTAATTTTTCGCTCGAAATTGAAGTAAGAATTTGTGAGAAAGAATATCGCTGTTGAATAACTCCAGAATATTGTAGAAAATACGAGTTCTAGATATTCATGGTAGAAATTAAAGTATATTAGAGAATTTCGGGAATCTCTATGTGAGTACTACAGAAACAGAATAGTATTATGTTGAAAAAATACCTGATGTTTTTTCATTTCTTTCCAGTTTTGAAGTCATAAAATTAAACGATAAATAATATACTTCAAAAATTTATATGCAGAAAAGAGAGAGATAAATGATATCACATACACATACAAAATTCAGAAAATCCTTTATATCCCAGAAAATCCAGTTATTGTTTATTTTTGGAAATGTAAGATCGAAATGGACTTTAACCAACAAAATGATTTCTCAGAGTTCTCTCCAATCATTTCGATGGTTACTCTCTATCAGGGTTAAGTTATGTACCCCCGAAATTAAATTGTCGCTCGTAAAAGGGAAATTTATTGGGACCCGATCGTAAAGAATCATTTTCTGTGCTTGATATTAGCTTGCACTTTCGCGCTTTATCTAAAATCGTAAATCAAGAGTTAAGGCCTTAATTTCCGGCTCCTAATTAGAGATAAACATCAAGGAATAAGATACTTTGATTTCAAATAATATCAGTTTGGATTTACGGAAGTAGGTTCTTTTTTAAAGTATTCTGTCATACTTTACTTATACGCACGAGAAACTGAAATTATATCACATTTCACTGTAGTCCAGCAATAACTATATTATGAAAAAAACAAAAATATTTCTGTAGCCTACAATTTATTAGTAAAACGCTTACATTAAATGTGTATTATTAGTATACAGTGAAATCGAAAAGTTTAGTACAATTGAAAAGGTATAAAACTGTTCGGATGAAATGTGCGATGGAAAAGCCTGCAATTGTACGTGCGTGATTTAATAATGTTCATCAATGATTGTGGATATGCAAAGATTTTATCAGTGACAAAATAGAGCAACGGAATTGACAATCGGGATATTTTCAAGTAAAAGACTACTTGTTTTTAAGGCGTTCTCGTTGTTTGTGGAATCATTGAAGGAGAGCACATTTCACAGATTTTGCATAAATATTAATTATAATTCAAAAAAGACATAGTTTTTTTAAAGAGGTATAATCATTGGAATGTTAGAAAAGGGATTATCATAGACATAAGTGGCTAATGTTTGAAATAATTTCCAAACTCCTGAAACGGTATTTATAACTATTAAGGATATTGATAGACAAGTTGTAATTGGTCTACAAATATAACCAGATAAGGCTGCTTTCTGTGCGTAACTGCAGAATGTTTTTGGATGGTGTGTATCAGACAACTATTTTTGGAGATTCTCGCAATATGACAGATGTTCACGTTCACCTGCTTTTCCTTCTCTTATGCATTCCAAGGCGTCATTGGTTCACAGTTCTTATTCCCAGATGACAACATAATTACATAGCATTTTTAATTCAAAGAAACATCTTAAAAGCCAAGATGTTGAGGGGAATGGCCAGAGAAGTCCTTAGACTTAAATTCGTTTGAACATATTTGGAAATTGAGAATAATTGGATGAAGATCTTCAATTAATTATCCTCCAATAAGTGACTTTGCTGAGCTTAAAATTATTCCGGTGCTAAAGCGGCAAAGTATGTCACAGTTGCGCATAAAGACCTGAAGCTGCATCATCTATAAAAGCCAGTCACGACCTACGTGTTGAAGGGATCATTTTGATCTAGCGGTATGTTTCGTGCTTGCAGAACCGAATGTCACAGGTTCTGTCCTTTCGATAAGTGCGCCACTTCACACCTTTTTTATAAACATTATAATGCTTGCTTTGCAACAAAAAATGATTCCGCGATCCCTACTGTTTGAACTTATTAGTCATTTTTTTCTTTCAATGCTTGACAGAATTTTTTCTTACTTTCCACACATTTCGTATCATTTACATAATTTATGTAAACCAAGCTACATCTGTCTTTTAAACGTTTTTTAACTGTTCCATCAATTGTAACATTTTATAGCTAATTATGCCACGTTTAATTCCATCCTGAAATGTATTTAACATTTTACTTTAGAAAATAATTATTGCTTAAAAATTTTGTTGTTCAGCGTAAGAATATGTAACTTTAGTCTAATGTCTCTTATTACATTATTTGAATGATTTTTGCCAAAGGAAAAATGTGACGAAAATACTATTTAGTTCCTCCAATTATACAATAACCTAACTAGTAGATTTCTGCATTATATTTCTGAAATAAGTAGTTTTCATAAAAATGTAAATTTTACTACTATCCAGAAGTAAAAATGTAGCAATAAAGGGTTTTTTGGTGCAATTACACCCAAAATATTCACTGAGAAATCAGAAATAAATTCATAATACAAAAATAGTAATTGAAACAATCATTCTAAAAAAGTGAATAAATAAATACGTCAATAAAATATATATTTTTTAAAAAAGCTTTATCTGAAGAATAGCGTTGAGATGCAAATGATTATGTATCCCAAAAAGGAACAACAGACACACGTTTTTTAGTAATTTGTAATCCTTACCTTAAATATAATGGTTTCTTGATAACGTCTCTCAGTAATCAACACTAGATTATGCAAAAATAGTTAAGGGAATAATGCCTATTTTTACAGTATCACCTGTTTAAATTACTTTATAGTCCCTAACAGATATAATAGCCAGTGCCGATTTAAGCTCATTTCGGGCACTCCAGCACTTTGTATAAATAATAACAATTACCCGCAAAGCGGGATGCAATCGTAACTTTATCTCTTTGAAATTAAAACATCAGTGTATTTAAACTAATAACTACATAATGAACCTCATCCGATTATCTGGACCAGTAGGAAAGGCGTCTTCGGAATCATGTGAGTCTGTGTTTTGTATAAAAACTGTGATTACCTGAACAATTCGCCAGGCATTATTTGTTTTTATAACGTTACGATAATCGTGTGTACATCCTCTATTATTCTATGTTTGTGTGTGTGTCGTAATTAAGAGCATACATGTAAAATAAAAATGGAGTATCAAGCCTCATCAATTCAAGAGCTCTTAAATACATCACCTAATGATGGAAAAGTTAAATAAATAAAACCTACCACTCGCGAAGCTACGGCATATATATGCACACAATATATATATATATATGAGTGTGTGTGTACTCAAAATCTCTAGAAAACATAATAGTTTTCAATTTTGGTCAACTGAATTTATATATATATATATATATATATATATATATATATATTGGTTTTGGTTTTTTTTCAATTCCATAATTTTTCTGTCTCAGTTATGTAGGATGATTTTTTTACTTGTATTTATATTTATTATTATTATATATACATATGAGACATTTTCCTTTCTCTTAAGATATAAAAACTCCAGAGATATATTTCTGTTTTTTGAATATTGTGCCAAAAACATTATTTACTAACCCAAATTGTTTTTAAATTGTAATTAGTGCGATTTGTTAACAAATTTTGCTCGTACATGCTAAGGCTGTTTATTTTTAAATGCGTTTTAAAAGGATAAGCAGCTAGTACCAGACAAAATAAAAGACAACATATTTTATTGAAAAAAAAATGGCTGGTTGCTTTTTATTTATAAAATGTTTTTTTTTCTTTTGTGAAGGGTAGTGTATTACTAACTGTACTTCTAAGAAAAGTTCTTTTTTAGGTTAAACGGAATCACTTATTTGTCTACCCCTTCCGTCAAGTGGTGAAATGGAACCGAAAGAAAACAATGATATACAGAATCTTAAGTGTTTCATTTGATGGATAAGTGAAGAAATATATCATGATATGTCAGAGAATAGAACAGTTTTTTCAACAATAATTTCAGACATATCAAAACATTTAATTAAGCTCCAAAACTGTGTCACACACACAAGTAATATATTATTTAATCAAATTCGTCTTCATAGGAAGAAGGTCGAAAGAAGTTCTAATTTGTTCCATATAAATATTGTTTCTTTTCATATTCGTTTTAAATTACCAGTTGTTATTAATCTTAAGGATTAGAAATGATATAGATGGGGAGTAAATTAAATTCCTTATTTCACTTGAGATGTATAAAATGCAAGTAAAACTCAATATGGAGTTTTTGAGTTCTCACTTAAAGTTACACGGAAGTTTTTGATGTGTGTGAATTATTTAAAATGGGTTATTTGAATTAGAAAATAATGTAAATCCCGCTTAAAAAATAGCGCGATTGGACTATTTAACATTTTAGAAAATGTTGTTACAAATGGCTTTATTAAAAGGATCAAGTCAAACATATACAACAACAAGGACATCAGACAAGTACAATGATAAGTAATAAAAACATTTAAAGTAAGAACCAAGAAAAATTAACATACGAACGAAAGTAAAGAGTTAAAAAATTAAACAAGAAATGGAATATAAGAGATGTAGTCTTTACAAGGTGTTCATGGGAGTTCTGGCATTCCACTGTAGTTTGCTTCTCTCACCGTGATTTTGAGACACTTTATTTCGTTCTGGGCGTATAAGAAGATAATCTGCATTCCTGATACCCGGATTACAAATTTGGCATTTACTAGATCAGCAATACTCAAACTGCGGCCCATCGTACTTTTCTGCGTAGCCTGCTCATAGCCCATTGCACTAAAAATTCACTTATTTAAGAACAATTTAATAAAAATGTAGCGGGAAGTTCTAACAATCAAGCAATCAGATCCACTAATTTTGAAGTTGATATCGTAGAGGTATGAATTTAGTACCTATTGGTATGGATACGAATTATTTTTCTATTTGTAACTCTAATGGTTAGTAATAACAAATAACAGCGAATAATGAACTGAACTGACTATTTTATTGGTAAAACTGGGTTTTAATTATAAACAAAAAATACCGATTTCAGGCTGGAACTCAATCAAAACTTCTATTTGCATCCATTGTGTATTTGATAAATTAATATTTGAAATAAGAATAAGAGGGGTTTGCGAAAAGAAAAAATGAAACGGCAAGGCAGTTTTGTTTTTATGACAGTAGAATGTAAACTAGGAGCTTGATCACATGGTTGAAAGAGAACAGAAACTACCCTACACACACAACTCTGTAAAAAATGCTTAAAATCGAAAACTTTTATGTGTGTTTGATAGAGATTAATACTGTATTAAAATCCAAAAATTAGCTTTAATTTTTTTATCAATTTTCCACATTTTAAGTGTCTATTATTGCCTTGGTTTTATAATGCTTTCCCCCTTAATCCTCATAATGCTTCCCGACGAGAAAAAAGATTGAGTACCCCTGTAATAGATGGAAGCATGCCTGTTTAATTAAGAAGGTGCGCAATGAGATCATGGTCTATTTGCAGTATGAAGTTTGCCACACAAAATCTTTACAGGGCTTTTGAAAATTTTTTGAAAATGTTATCGCATTTAAAACTGGATTTGCTACGTTTGCTGGCAAAGCTACGTAAATAGCAAAAACAGATTGCCTTTAGTTGCGTTGAAATGAATAAAATTCCTCTAGTGGATTTCAATATATCAATAAATAGACAGAAGATGTTTCTAGAAAAAATATTTCCATTTTCCATGAAAATTAATCTAAGGAAGTATAAAACAACCAACGAACTCTTGTACATTCTTACATCAGCGTCTTGTTTTATTTGAGTTAAATCAGAGTAAAAAAAGATGAATTTCCGTTTAAATTATTGTGACGAATGAAACTCTAAAATACATTATTTTGTTGTTTGATAAAAGGAATGTTAATGGATAAGATGAAGATTAATATATTATTTATGATGGGCAAAAAATGTTTTGGAATAGAAAATGGACGTGAAGCTTGTTGATGAAGTTTCAGTTTCGAATGCAACAAGTAACTTTCATATTTTTTTTTCTAAATTGCAGGTGGAAAAAACAAAATGAATAAATTCAAACAGAAGAAATTCAACAGAAAAATTTGAAGAAGTGTAATAGTTTTAGAATTCTAAGTCATCTGGAGTAGAAGAATACTAAAATTTGATTTCGTTATGTTTGAAATGTCAAGGAAATGAACGAAAAAATTTAGTCAAAGATACTTTTTTACAAAAAGAGAGGTTAAGGAGAAAATAATCATGAAGTCTTCTGTGATTGTTTTTATTTATCTCATTTTCTAAATCCAAAAGTAGGTAAAAAGCCGAAAAATTCGTTATGAGAAATTTATAGACTAGTAATAGTACCGTTGTGGTTGTATTTCTATCAAGTGAAAGTCAAAAGTTCTTTAAGAAATGAGATGTCGCCGATTTGACAACACATGAAATATATAAGAAATAGAATGAACATGTAGGTCTATTTAATAATTACATACACTATAATCGAAAACTGAAAATTTGGATAATATGTTACCATCGATATAAATTTAAAATAATTTTAAGGCAGATATCAGTTTATGTAGAACACAAGGTGTGACACAAAACAAAACGAAACTAAATATGTCGCTTAAAAAAAGTGTTGAATAGGCAACAACTGTTTTGGTGATGACATCTCACTCCCCTCCTCTGTCCATGTGAGCCGTTTCGTCTTAATCGAACATGCCAGTCTAGAGTACTGCGTCATTAAGTGAACACGTGTAACTGCATTCTGCCGGAAAAATGTCGAATCAACAGCAAGTTTCCTGTGAAACTTAAGAAATCTGCCGGAAAAGATTTCAAGTATTAACTGAGACTTATCAGAGAATAAACTTTGTTTCACGCACATGTTTTTGAATTGTATAAGAGGTTTTCAAGAGGAGGGTGAATGTGGGAGATGATGAACCTGCTGGGCGCTAAAGGTCAGCGATTTCTGACCAAAACTTAGCCATAATTATTCATATGAGCCGGTTTCCACTCCTATCAGTAATAAGTCTGTTAATCAATACTACTACATTGAAGTACTAAAAAGACTTCGTGAAACAATTAGGAAAAAAAGTCAAAACAATTGGGAATGATGGATGGCTGTTGCACGAAGACAATGCACACATGGCCCTATTTAATAAGCAGTTTCTTATCAGCAAAAACATTTCTGTGATATGGCCTCCACTTTATTCAACTGATTTGGCCCAATGCGAAATTTTTATTTCCTACAGTTAAATCTTCCTGAAAGGCGATCCTTTTTACCTTAATTGAAGAGGGTTCAGGAAAAAATGGAAAATCTCCTAAAATGACTTCCAAAACCCTCGTTCCAGATATGTTACCAGCAATAGCAGCACCGAATGCAAAAATGTGTGAATGCTGAGAACTACTTTGAAGATGATACTGACACAGAGAACAAAGCATTTATTGGGCCAGTCTCGTTAGTTTTTGTGTCACACATGGTATACCAAATAAAGTATAAGCTGAATCAAACGTATTAGTTAAAGTGGATTTAATAACACTCTGTTCTGAAAAAAAAGGATCTGTAAGCTGGTACCATAACTAAAAATAATTGAAAGCTGGTTAGAAACACAAGTAAAATGTCCGTGAGAGTAACGTGGAAGTTATATAATTCCGGATGTAATGTAAAAAAAAAATCAAGTAGTAGAAAACTTGCACTCATGGGAACTAAAAAAAATGAATTGCTTCTAGAATACGTAAGAACTTAAAGAAAGCGGTTGTGCTTCAGTGTAGTGTTTGAATTTTCTTAAAAGAAGTAGAGTTTATTATTTACTTAGAAAAGGAAAAATGTGAGACCCTGCTGCACATATTAAATAATGAAAATAACGACTTCAAAAAGCCGTAGATTATTACATTTTAAAAATTTACCACAGGGTTAACTCTTCTCATTGTTCTCATTGTAGATGGAAGGGGAACATCATATTCCCCCAAGAGCGTCAATCACAAGAGTTATGATGGTAGCCTTTTTTTAAAATTTTTGTTTACTGTCAGTAATCCGTGAACGGCATTTTTTACAAAATATTTTCAACAAAAACATAGAAAAAAATGAAGGATTAAAAGAATTATAACCTTGACCTAATATATTCCATCTACGCAGATTACAGAAAGAATAATGCTCAAGAAAATGGAGAGTATCAGAAGTAATTTTGGCAGTTCGCATAAATCAAGAGAAAATTAACAAAAAATTCTCTCCAAACACTGCTTATATTTGATTCCCAATCACGAACAGCAGAAAAGAAAAACCCTTAAATGAAAATTCTTGTAAATATACTACTGTAATTGTAAAAAAATCCGCAATTATCTCGTAAAAAATGATATATATTTATTGGTCCAAACGTATTCAAGTCACGTTAAGGCCAATATTTTTAGCATTCTGAAAATATGCCTTCAAATGGATTTTGTGAAACCCATTCAAGAATTCATATTGAATTAATTTTATTGCATCAATGGAACTAAACCTGTAGCCATGAAATGTAGTTTCAACCTCGGTAATGGGAGAAATTCCCCTAATGATTAGCCAGCTAAATATGGAGCTTGCGAAAAATTCAGGGTTGTTAATGGTATTTTTATGATGCATTATCACAAAACTCAGGAGTCTTACGTCAAATTTTAGGTCCTTTAGGGTAAAAAATACTTGAAGGAAATGGCGCAAATGACTATAATAATAATATTTTTTCCGTCTGGCCGATTGACAGAAATTTTCAATGTCAATCAAAGAAAAAATTCCCTGTTACATTGGTCTGTGTGCGTCAATGAAATAGTTTTGTTTTTAATATACAATTTTTTAAATGTTTTTTTTTATATTTCATAGATGGAATTCCCTTTTTTTGGAAACAAAATCCTATGCATATTATTTGCTGAATCACACTCAACATTTTGGAAAATCAAGGAAATGAAAATTTTTCTTCCCCTAAAAAAATTTAATTCAAACGATAAAATTAAATTCCGGAATATTACCCCACGTGTGTAAGTCATTAAATATTTCATAAGATTCTGCAGATATCTGATATATATACATGTATTCTGAAAGAGAAGTATTGCAGATACACTTTATTCATAGTAGTATATATAGAGGTAACGTATTTGTCCTATGAATTTGAAATACTCTGTCAGAATTGATTATGTTTTCATTAAAAATGTGTTGTATCTTCTTAGATATGTTCCTGTTATTCTCTTAGAACGGACTTAACTTAAAATATTGTTAGATTTGTTCAAACAGCAATATAACGAATTCAGATTCTCCTGGTGTATCTTCGGATTACAATTGATTGGATAGTCATTCAATTAAAAAATAATTTTAGACATTTTTTTCTAAATATTTTGTAATTCGTTATTATTTTTATTTTGAAAAAATATGAACTGTGCTTTAAAATATATACATGCAATAGGACACATTAAATGATTTCTTTTCAGAGTGAGGCTTTTTGGCAAATAATTGTACGACGTCTGACACAGTTCGGCCTTTTATTAAAGTGTGGAAAGAAAAGTAGAATACAAGCAGAAGAATCAATTCACGCCGAATAATATGAAAAAAGCTTCAACTTTGAGTATAGTTCTAAGTCTGTATTAATTCAACAAGAAGACATTATTTGAAGACTTTTAAAGGGTTTTTGTTTCATGTGATAAAAAATCAATGCTGCAAACATGTATAAATATATGAAAAATACATACTGATTGACTTCGAAGTCACTAGACTGGAAGGATCCTCTTGTTCGCTGTCTGTCCTGTTTGATACTTGTTATATAGTTCTACATAATTTTTCAAATTTTTTTATTTATAGAAAGATGAGTGTTTGATGTATTTTTGATAGCTCAAAATAATACTCTGTAATCAATCAAATGTTCGATATAAGTAAAGACACTTCCCCAAGAATAAAAATATTTTAACATCACGAGTTTATTTTACAAAGCTTTTTATAAATATATTTTTATTAAATAAAGTAAATTTTATGTAAATAGAAGTGATTGTAAGGAAAGAGTTTTTAAGTTTCATAAAAAAAGTTTTATATATAAAACTCAAAATATTTTACTTACAATTACTCCTACTTACATAAAATTTACTTTATTACATGTATGCCACAAACAGCTAAATTTTTTACTCGTACTAAAAAAAGTACAAATCTCTCACATATACATGTATCTTAAAGTATATATATATATATATATATATATATGTGTGTGTGTGTGTGAGAGAGATTTGTACTCTCGTTTTAGCAAAAGTCAGAAATTTAATTGTTTGTGGCATACATGTAATATTTATTCTTAAAAACAATTGTTTAAAAACTAGTAAATGGTATTTTATCAATTTAAAATATCAAATACTTAAATTTAGTGCATTTTTCATAGATGAAATACACTATAACTAAAATTACATTTTAAGAGTGTTAATAAGATTAGTAAATATTTAAGAGTGTTTTATAAGAATGTAATTTATTTCGTTAAACATTAAAAAATGGGATTAGATTAGATTATTGATAATTCTAAAATTTTCAGTATTCCAATGAAAATAAAGCCAGAACACATCAGCTCATGTACCTCAGGGTTGAAGGTCGCGTATACTGTTTTGGGCAAAGTAGGCGTTGTCCCTCATGGGCTATCACGCTACTGAGTTAAGTTAAGGAGATATTTTTAAAATTTACTTTATATTATCAGTAAAAAAAATTTTCAATATGTAAATACAAAAGTGTAGTATTATTTAAGAACATTTTCTTGTTGCTTACAAAAGTGTAAGTGTTCATTAATCGATAATAAAGAAAATGTTTGAAGATTCATTACTAACAGGATGTTAAAGTATAAATAATAATTCAGAATTCGAAGAAAAATGATACTTTCTGCAATCAAATATAAATATAGTGGTTCATATATCAATCAATTGGAAAACAATGCATTTTCCAATCATGTTTATGTCAGCTTTATTAGAGAAATATTTGGGTCAACAGATGGAAGCTTAAGTTTGAAATTAATTAAGAAATTAATTTAACACTCTTAAGCTTCCATCTATATGTCTTTATAGAGAGCTAGATAATCTGCTTATTAAACTTTTGCCGTAAATTTACGGTAGAAATTGAGAAATTGGAACTTTAGAGGGACATCTGCTCATGAACCTCAGAGTCCAAGGTCACATAAGGGCACAATAGTCCTTGGCTCTCATGTGGGCTGTTGCGCCACTAAGTTAAGATTATATATATATATATATATCAGAGGAAATCACTGTATGATGTTTGTTTAACATATGATTTTATTTGAATCAAATAATGTTCAGCTGGAAATTTTCTCAAGAAAGAATTCTAAAAAATACTTCGTAATATATACATGTACATACAATGTATTTATATATCAACAATCATGCATTGTACAAAAATCGTATTTCCATACTTTTAAAATAAATCTTTTATTTTACACTACATACTTCACATTATGATATATTAACCATTTTTTAAATAAATCTTAGGAAATTTTAGTAATTTGAAGGAGGCAAATTAAAAAAAACACGAAGAATGCAGTTTCATCTCTTTAGAAGGAAGTTTTTTTTACCCTGAAGGAGGAGATTAAATTTTTAATCTTAAAAGCATCTTAAATTTATAATATTTTTCTGGCATCTAGGCTAAAAAATTAAGGCATTATTTTATGATGAATTACGGATTTTAGCAGAATAATACTTGAATACAAATTATTTAAATGTGACGTAATTTCTTTTTCTAAACTTTATTTTCTAAAGCAGCGATTCTGAAACTGTGGGGCACGTACCCCTAGGGCGCGCACCTAAATTATTAATCTATTGAAAGTTAGCAAACCAAAATACATTAAGGTATCATAAGAAATAAAATATGCATTTACACTAATAAATACACTTAAAAATGTAGACATGAAAAGCAATGTAATGCTTAAAGTAATTTACTGAAAATGTCTATTACTTAAAAGTAACCAATACAGTTGAACCTATTCTTGTGCGGTAGACAGGGACCGCGCAAAATATATTCAAAAATATAAATAAACGCACAAAAAAAATTCAAAATTTTCCTTAATTGTTACATATAACGAACTAATTCGTGAAGAAAATACAGAATTTTTTTCATGCAGTGGATAGGGACCACATAAAAAGCCGCATTTATAAAATATGCCAATTATTTACGAAATTTACGTAAGAGTACTTCCATAATAAAATAAATATTGAAATATTTCACATGGAAACATTTTTAAAACATATAGTTTCTCATTGTATACACGGATAAGTTTTCAAAATGCACATACACATAATTCAGTGCTACTCATCGTAATCCAAAGCCATAGATGAATAAGTTCAAAATCGCTTTCGGCACCTGAAGGTACAATTTAAATTGATTTATTTTTGGCAACATAACGTAAACAATAAGTTTTTGTGATGAAGGTCGGGTGGTCAGTTGCTTGTAATTGTCACGATAACCAGATATGCAGGATCGAAGCTCTTTTTGAAATTTCATACTCGTTTCATACCTGGTATCTATTTTAAGGTAAAGCTTTTTCAATTTGTTGGAAAGCTGGATCCCTGCATATATTTATCCACTCCCAAAAAATCCGAATCTTCTTGTCCGTCTTCATAATTTATCAAATTATTGATAATGTCACTGTCATCGAAAGTTTCGTCTTCAATCTAACATGGGCTTCTGGAGTATTGTGAGAAAGCAACTGAATGAACATTGGAGGAAGACTGTTTTTAACAAATGAACAGTGTTTTAAATTGTTGTCATTTCAGTGGCGTAACCCCCCGCATCATGGATGGGGGTAGGATTCTAGGGGCCCAACACCGGACTAACGCAAAATATGTATTTACCCAATTTATAAAATATTAAAGGCAAAACGGACTTTCAGGCAGAGGGAGGTCGTAACATTATCCGTTATACCTCTTGTTATTAGATAGAAAACATTAAAGAGGGGCCAAAGCCATTGAAATTAGTACACCGCAAAAAAAAAAAAAGATCCCACATAAAAAACCGTACAAAAATAAAATCGCTTAAAAAAAACCGCACAAAAACAGGCACTACTGTACACAATTTAATGCTTATCTTGATAATGTGTACGGTTTAAATTAAGATTGCATTGTAACTTAATTGTCAAGGAACATTACTGCATTCAATGCATTGTTAATATATAATGTGAGGGGGAGGGACGGTGAAAATAACGATTAAAAATTGGGTCCAAATATTGAAATTGTGATAGGAAATGGTCTAAAGTCCTCATTGAAACTCATATAACTTCCAATCACTCAAATCAGTTGTTTCAGGATGTAAATAACTTCACGTAAAAAAAGCAAAATTGGAAAAAAAATTTAGTACGAACATCCGCTGGCCACATTTCTTTGAATGTGAAAAATAAATTTGTAACTCCTCGAAAGAAGGCGGTTTGAAAGTTTGAAAGTCGAACTATGGTTACATTGGCTAAATTAATTCTACCATGTACCTCCAATCAGCGCTTTCAATCTAATAGACCAGGAATCAATAGGTTTCAATAGAACAACCTTTTTTTCTGCCGGGATGCATATTTATGCTAGTTACTTTGTGAAGGTCCCCTTGGACCTCACTTTGAGAACGAGAATAAATAGGAGTCAGGTAAGAGCCAGTAGCCATTTTTATAAATAACTTTCTTTATTTGGTTATCTTTCCCAAATAGAATCAAAGACTTATTAACAAATATATCTAAATAGTATTATTAGGTTTTAAAGGGAATGTCCTTTAAATTAACTTAAATATTTAATGATCCAATTAATTAACGATTAGAATATCGATCACGCAGAGATTACCACGATAAGAGATCCCAGATTTATATTTAATGTTCTTATTGAACATTTAATTTTAAACTCACTCGTAATAATAGGTTTTAATGAGACTTTAATTAATATTTACCACACTGCAGTTCAGCTCAGCCTTTCTCTGAGATTAAATTATTCAACAAGAAATCTTCAATAATAAATTTAACTTCACTATAACTTTCTGCTTTAATCTCTCTCTCCTACTGCTCTAACTTTACTATTCCGTTTGACTTACATACTTTATCTAATCTACATAACAAGGAATCCTGTCCTCTTTTTGGAGCTGATTGGGAATAGGTAGGGAATTAAATTTCCTTAAAAAAGACGACTCAGAAGGTTAGTGATAAAGTTCCGTATAGATTTGTCACAACTTCACGCGGGCCGCATTCATATATTAGCTACTTCACGCGAGCCGCATACATGTGATGGCTATTTCACGCGAGCCGCAACATGAAGAGTAATTGATGGGTGGGGAGAAATGCTTTAAGACCAATATAACATAGAAACTTTAAACTGTGGAAAATTAAATCAAAATATTAAAAACACGTATTTTGTTTTTTTATAATTTTTTTTTTTACTTATCTCTTTAAATTTTTCTAAATTGCAAGCATTTAAGAATCACTCCTTCACAATTCTTGAATCAGCAAATGGTTTTCATATAATTACCAATAATACACCAAATTTCATAGGGTGCCTTTGTTACCACTGTGGCATTACCACAGTCAAAACACTTTTTTGCTGTTGTAAAGATTATTCAAAAAAGCTCATTTATCATCTATTGAAAGATATCTTTGAGGAAAAGTGTCATTGAACACAATTCCTGTTTATTGGTATTTTTTTTTAAATATAGCACTTCTCGTAATAAATCAGACAATTACTGATCCATGCTTGTTTTTTACTACGAAATAGTCAAATTCCCAATCGTCATGAAACATCCTATTTTCTTCGATTATTTTTCACTTGTAAAATATGAAAGATAGTTAAAATCATAAAATGGTCACTACTCCACAGTTTTCTGCTATCACTTATCAGAAAAGTATCAATTCGCACCCATACAATATCGACAGGAAAAAGCAAAGTTAAGGTCTAACTATGGTTACAATGGTATAGTTTTTTGATACTTATACCAAATTAGTGCTTTCATCAGAATCACAAAAATATAATTTTTATTAACGTTCCAAAGAAGGTGGTATCATAGAAATGTAAGGGAATCTATGGCTTCATTGGTTAAATTATACTTGGATTTGTTCCAAACAGCATTGTCATAAGTATCTCGGCAAAACAAATAAGATAAATTGATAATAATATTATGAACAGAGAGAGAGAGAGAGAGAGAGAGAGAGAGAGAGAATGATACATTTACAGCTAATTTGCAAATTATTGAATGTCGGTGCTGGAGAGATTTAATTGTTTAAACAGAAAATTGCAAGCTCTATGCTTTCTACTTTGGGTTCTACATATCTAAGTAAAAATTCTTTCATCATATGAAAACTATTTCGTATCCACAAATAAATGGTTTAACAACTGAATGCTCAGAATCAAATCGAATTGAAAGTCATACAGTAGACCCCTGATTTTAAGAAATTAAAGTTGAGCGTTTCAAGTACTAGGTTCGCATTATTATTGTTTTTCTTTTTATATAACTATAATGAAGAGAGATACTTATATTTTTTATGTTGTCGATTTGTATTTTAATAAATGTGTTTAAAAATACATAATATATGTATAGCTTTAATTTTTATATATATTTTTGTTAAAGAAATAGTTACGTTTTATGCTGCTTATTTTTATGTTAAGAAATATCATTAAATGATCCAAAATCAATGTATAATAAAAATGTAAATCTATATTAGTAATTTCTATTCTCTAACTCTGTGCAGCACATTGAATCAAATTCGGTAAATTCGTTTTGTATACCACTGCTGCTAGGTTACAGGCATCTAAGAATATAATATATACAGGAAAAATATTATTATTATGGACAATCATTTTCCATATAAGAAAATAATGTATTGAAAATATGTCATATTTTCTACTTTTTTTGTCAAAAAATTGCACATATTTTTTTATTGTAATAATCTTTTTTAAATTTTATTTGTTTATGTATATTCTAATTCAGATGACACTAAGTATCAAATATATATATACAGTCAAAATTCTCTAATGCCGACAGATAAATAATTGATTGTCACAAAAACTGAAAAAAAATCGAATTTGCAAGATAAACGAGGCATAAATCACATTAAAAAAAAACTAAAAAAAACACGTTTTTATATTGAATCAAACTAAAAATTAAAAATTATTCTGAAGATAAAAATAAATTGATTAACGAGAAAATTAATGTCATTGGGATAAAAGCGGGGGATACTCTATATGAATTGTTATAATTTCTTAATAGTTATGTTTCAAAATACTGAGTTAGTGTAAAATTGTAGTGCAAAGCACCCCACGTTTTTACCACAATGACATTAATTTTCTCGTTAATCATTTTATTCTTATATTAAGAATAAATTTTTACTTTTTAGTTTGATTCCCATTAAATAAGTGTGTTTTTTAGTTTTTTTTAAAGTATAATTTATTTTTAATTTTTTAGTTCGATCTGCAGCAAAAGCCTTTTTTTTAGTTTTTAAAGCTATCATTTACTTTTTGATGAATTTATCTATGAGTTTCATGGTTGGAGCTCGAATTATGTGGCTGGTAGAATTAGTCTTGCACTCCAATGTACATTAATTAATCGCTCTGAAGGCTACTTATTTTATCCAATTACGGGGTCTCGGATGAGTTCCATATCGTTATAGTTCAAAGATTTCATCTCTATAGATACAGGTCTAACTAATAAAAGTGTGTTAAGAAAAAAATATTAAATGTCAATCGTGTTAACACCTTTTAAACGTATTGCTTTAATGTTAATTCGCATCATCACTTTTAAAAACGTATTGCTTTCTAAGAATAAAAACTACTTAGCAGTTAGAACATAAATTATTTTTATTAACATACACGAGTATTTTTTCTTCTCACACAAAGAACACGTTTTTTGATTGTTTTGTTTGTATTATATAATAACAAGATTTTCCATTTTTAGGGTTGCATCTTTTTATAGCGTAGGGTCTTTAAGTGGCTTCATCAGGAATTAGTCGCCAATTCTGGAAACGATGTAATGAATTAGTCGCCAATTCTGGAAACGATGTAATGAATTAGTCGCCAAATCTAGAAATCGCTTAAAATCGTTATTTTTGACGTTTCTGCTCAGGAAAATGGATCAAAGTTTTGAAATTATTATATTGTCATCAGTCCTTGACAAATATGCAAAATTTCGAATTAATCTGACCTTTTAAAGTGGGTAAAATTCTAGTCCAAATATTCCACTACATACAAGTGGAACTTATAAAAGCGTGTTAATAATGTTTTAGAAATGATACATTAGAAATTATAAAAATAATAGAATTTAATATATATATATATATATATATATATATATATATATGCATGATACAGTATTATAAACTGCTGACTTAGCATAGATCTTTATATAAAATAATTTTTTAAAGTGGGGTTAAACACGTTTTTTGGCCAGCCAACCTTTCCCCTTTGTGTTAATAATACTGAGTTATATATATATTCCATAATTCTATATTTTAAAATCCCAGTTCCGAATGTAGTCGGATATCTTAAGGGACTTAGTACTAAGTTATACAGGGTGTTTCAGCTAAGATGTTACAAACTTCTAGGAGAGGTAGGGGACAACAAGACGACTCGAAGTATATAGGCAATGCTGGGTCGGAAATATTTTCCTAAGGCTCCACGCGCCGACAAAATTTAGGGTGCAAAACTTCAACTGGTCTTAAAAACGGGAAAAATTGTCGAAACGCTTTGGGATTTGGTCAAAATTATTGTTATTATTTATTATTTCATAAAAAAAAATTCTGAGCAATATTGCTGCTAAAACATCGCTAGAGGGCGCTTTAGACTTTGGAACGCTAGGAAAAAAAAAATTTCAATATTTTTTTAAGTTTTTTGATGGCTTTCATAAGGTGAAATATTAACTTGAATTTTGATACCAGATTTGGTATCCTCCGGGGAAAATTGATGTAAAAAATCGAACATTGTTCAGGACACTTAAAGCACAAATGGTGCTAAAAAACGAGCGAAATGTTGGATTTCGGTGTGGTTTGCGCGAAAAGCATTCCCTTGCTGACTAATTTGTTCAAAACAAATTTTGACATTGTTGCCAAATTTAAAACCAGAGGTGCTTCAGACAAGTAAAAAGGCATTTCCGATCGACCTTTCCTATGTAATTCCGAGTCATCTAGGTGTACTCTTCCACCAACGAGGTCGAGTACACCTAGACGACTCAGGAATAAAATAAAAGGTGGTCGGAAATGCCTTCCTGAAGCAGTAATACCATCGAAAGCCTGATACGTAGCCCAGGAATTGAAAGTGTCGTGGCAGTGAATAAAGCGAGCAGGGTTCTCGGCGAAAATTTTAGCGAGAGAGTGTTAAAGGCAGAATATGCAAAATTCCCCGTCGCGAGTTGAATTAGCCGCCAGAGGGACAGAACGATAAGAAGGAGTCCGCTGGAAGGAAGCTTTATTTCCATCGCACACAGACTGGCTGTTCGATGACAGAGTACACGAACGCAGAGAAAGCAGATATGATTCTGGCGCACGGGGCCACAGATTGCAACGGTCGAGCCACTCAGATGTTGTACGCCGAAAAGCATCCTGTCAGGCGGACTCCTGCTCATACCATGTTTGCTCGCCACACCAGCAATTATGTGGGACCGGTTCATTCAGAAGGCAGCACGTACCGAATTGAATGAGGAAATTGTACTAGATATGGTAGAGACCACTCCCAGTTTAAGTACACGAGGTATCGCTAATGAAATCGGGATTTCATACAGTAGCGTTTGGAGGATTCTCGATGATAGTGCCCTGCATCCATTTCACTACCAGTACGTCCAGTCACTAAAAAGAATGTGACTTTGCACCTCGTCAGGCCTTTCCACAGTGGTACTTGCAGCAACGAATTGCAAATCCCTTTTTTGAAGCATCCGTGTTGTTCACAGATGAGGCTTCTTTTTCGAGAGAGGTATTTTCAACACCCATAACAGCCATTCGTGGGCGGCAGCGAACCCACATGTAACACGTACTCGGGCTGCACAGGATCGTTTCCTGGTTAACGTATGGGCTGACATTCTAGGGGGATCATCTAATAGGACCCTACATTCTGCCTGGTCACCTGACTAGTCCACGCTACCTGATATTCTTGGAACAAGTTTTGCCAAAGTTATTGGACAGAGCACACGTTACCGCTGCGACTCGTACTTCCATGTGGTTCCAGCAAGATGGAGCCCCCGCACATTTCGGTATTTCTGTTCGGAATCACTTGGATGCAGTATGTGGTGAACGATGGATTGGCCATGGAGGTACAGTGCATTGATTTCTCCGATCGCCAGACCTTTCCTGTCTGAATTATTTCTTCTGGGGGCAAATGAAATCGTTGGTGTACGAAACACCCGTAAACAGCGCCGGGGAACTTGTAGCACGCATCAGTGCAGCAGCCGGGGAAATACGAAACACTCAGAAATGTTATCGAATGTTCGACGCTCCATGAAGCGAAGATGTGAAGCCTGCATCACATGCGACGGGCGTCAGTTCGAACACCTCCTTTGACAGCAGTTTTCCTTCTTTTCTTTACTTTTTCTTTTATGATTATGCATAGCAGTTAGTAAACAGCTTTTTCCTCCTATTTTTGAATCTTTCCTTGTGTTTTACTTCTTGTAATTTGGTACTTGTGTTTTTTACCCTCTTTTACTAAAATTTTTTTTGCTATAAAATTACTTTTTTGCAACACAGACCAACTCGAATCTCATTCAGGAGGAAAAATTGCTAGTAATTATTCGGCTTACAACCAACCACAAATTATCAAATGAGTTTCAAGTTGCAATGTCTGAAAGCGCCCTCTGGCTTTGATTAATGGCTACCAAGTCAAAATTTATTTTGAACAAATTAGTCAGTAACGGAATGCTTTTCGCGCAAACCGCACCGAAATCCAACATTTTGCTCGTTTTTAGCACCGTTTGTGCTTTAAGTGCCCTGAACAATGTTCGATTTTTTACATCAATTTTCCCCGGAGGATACCAAATCTGGTATCAAAATTCAAGTTAAGTTTCAACTTATGAAAGCCATCAAAAAACTTAAAAAATATTGAAATTTTTTTTTTTTTCCTAGCGTTCCAAAGTCTAAAGCGCCCTCTAGCGATGCTTTAGCAGCAATATTGTTCAGAACTTTTTTTTATGAAATAATAAATAATAGCAATAATTTTGACCAAAACCCAAAGCATTTCGATATTTTTTTCCCGTTTTTAAAACCAGTTGAAGTTTTGCACCCTAAATTTTGTCGGTGCGTGGAGCCTTAGGAAAGCATTTCCGACCCAGCATTGCCTATATACTTCGAGTCGTCTTGTTGTCCCCTACCTCTCCTAGAAGTTTGTAACATCTTAGCTGAAACACCCTGTATATATATAATTATAGGGAATATGTTGATTTGAAACTATACTTAACTCTGCAATCTTAACCCTACGCCAAAGAGTTTTAATGCATTATATTGCGATTATTGTACTTTGTTCTATATTCCTTTTCAATTCTTTTACATATTATTTAGCATTAAACTAGAATTGTAAAAATTTAATTTATTATATTAATGGTTATTGCACATGCATAACATGTTATATAAATAGAAAACAAGTTATGATATGCAAATGATAAGAATTACTCAAGTATCATGAGTATTTATGAACTGAGAAACCCTCTCTAAACTTCACGTAGGTGTTTTATAGAAAACAGGGCGAATGTGCCTCAACATGTCTCATCATTGTCTGACTCATTGTTTGACTGCTGTAAATGGATTATTATAATTAAATATGCTTCACTTCGCCAAAAGCGACGATTATTTTCGAGAAACTGACGTAGGTTCACACACATTGGAATTTGTATGCGTAAGTTTTCTTAAAAGAATGTGGCACTTTTACTAGGTATAATTCCCCTACAGTAATGTGTATGTGAAATAAATAAGACATTGATAACAAGACAAGTTCAGAAACCCAACAATAGGCTACACAATATGAGTCAATACGGAAGAACAGATAACCCTTCCACAGGGGGGGAGAGGTTTTGATATAACGACTTCCTGAGTGTTGTCATAATATAGTGGCATGTCTACCACACTGTATCATTCTTTATTACATAATTTCTTGAAGTTTGATGTGTCAAGAGCTGCGTGTAATACGAGGTTAGATACAAAAAAAGGTTACAAATCGAATAAATAAATAATTGCTAACAAATTACAGACAATACGAAGGGGAATTAAGTGACATACGTCCCAATCACATTTCAACATAATCACGAAGTCTATTTAGGCATTTATCAGAACGCAGAACCAACTTGTTTAACCCGTCTTGGTAGAAACCATGTCCCTGTTCATTGAGCCAGGTCTCGGTGGATGTTTCTATATCACTGTCTTGGAATAGCTCAGCACATAGAAACGATATGCTGCACTCTACCATAGCTCAGTCCCAGCTCAGACGCAAATTCATTCAGAGTTACCCATCAATCATTTTGAATCATTTCTTCAATTCGTGCCATGAACTGGTCCGGCTAATCCCGGCCATATTGTGATTTTAAACATCCTGTCCCCCCGCCTGATTGAAAAGATTGATACCATTTGATTACGTGTTGTGTGCTCATTGTTTCTTCACCATAAACTTACACGATTTGACTGTGAATGTAAGATGCGGTCATGCCCATAAAAATTGAATCACAACTCGCACTTCCAAATGAGACCAATTTCCTAAGCGTCTTGCCCTGTCAATCGTCCTGAACCGTCTGGGAACGTTCACTACCTACCAGCAAACCCGCAATATGGCAAGTAGGTCCATTTGTCTCCACTCTGGAGAAACAAAATTTGTCCACATTATGTAGTTTTCAAATGCTGCGGGTTGTAAACTTTTTTTCTGGTCATCCCTCGTAACTTCTATGCACAGGATTCCTTTGATGTTAAATTACTTATGTTCCTGGCAATAATGGACTTAACAAACACTGGACGAAATTCTCATGTCATTAAATTTAAGTTAAAAATTAACGTAAGATTCGTACTTCTTGTTCTACTTGTCAAGTTTTGGTAAAATGTTTTCAAATATTACAATCCTTTAAACATTTTTCAAAACTCAAAAATAGAAAAGAAATCACATAATACTTTTAAATCAAGCGCATTTTGTTTTACTTATGTGTGTTATTATTGTTAACAAATCTGTATTTTTAAAAGGAAGTATCTACAAAAAGCAAATGTTTTAAACAGCGAGGCGAATGAACGAATTGATTAGAAACACGCGATTGCATTGGCCTTGTGACTAGGTCGTCAAATGAGTTTATGAATAAGAAGACTGGAAACCCGCGATTACAGTTATCATGTGACTATGACGTCACATAAATTTAGCCCATTGCATGCCAATTGGCAACTCCACTGCAATCTGATCTATAAAATGAATGCATAATCTTCAATCACTTCGGAGGTGAGTGATTTCCTATGGAATGCCTTATTCAGCAACCTACTAGACAAGGGCTTGTAGTTACGGTCTAAAGTGCTGTGGAATATCATAGATGATGCACTAATTCCCAATTGTAGAAGGCATGAACAACATGCACTGTTACCAGAAAGTTATGATGATTGATGTCTTATTGCTCCTTAATACGTACCAAGAGCAAATTTCAGTAAGATAATAATTGTACAGATGTTGTTTTATATGAGCATGTCTTCTTCAGATCCCACTTTTATTGTAGCTCCATGTATCCCAGACATATGACCCATTGTGTTTATCTGGCATTATATCGGGTGGCATGTCTTGTTCGTATCTCTAAATCTCTGAATTTGCTAATGTATAACTACAGCCATTATACAGGTAGGGTGCGGAAGCTTCCTGTTTTGAACATGTTCTTGTGATGCTCGTAGGGAGTGGAGGGATACCACTTCAATATTCCTCAACAACATCATATTCTTGATCTTAAATGTGCTTTAAGGTATCCGACTACGTTCTGAACCTTTATTTTAAAAAGGCGAATAAATGGATAATTTTCATGATATTTAGTATCACTTAATTTAGAATACATGTATGAAATTGTTTGAAGGGCATTTTGACAAAAGAAATTATTTAAATGCAATATTTCGGCAAACAATTAACTTAGATTAACCGTTTTTCAAAATGTTCTCCTTTTGTGAACCCTGCTTCTATTTTAATGATATTTACCTGTATATAGCTCAGACCTCTCTACAGAGGCTCAACTATGATTTTTTTTAAGAAATCACATTAGGTTTAGAGTTTCAACCACTTGAAATATTTTTCGGTGATTTTTTTTCTTAAAATTTCTCCCCTCTGCTGTCGTAAAATATGGATAAACCCACTTCTGTTAAATACTTCAAAAATTCTAGTTGAACCTGTGTACAGAGGTCTGAGCTATATACAGGTAAAATATTATTATAATACAAGCATTTTTCACAAAATGAGAATATTTTAAAAATGGGTCATTCTATGTTACTTTTTTGTCAAAATATTGTACTTAAATAATTTGTTATTGTAATACTATTCATAAAACAATTTTATATACATTTTCTAATCTATGTGGCACTAAATATCATAAACATTATCCATTTATACGCTTTTGCGAAATCATGGTTTCGAACGTAGTCGGATACCTTAATGTGTTTTGGAAGCCTTCATAGCAACGAGGAATGTTTCCAAAGAAAGGAAAGGACATTCCAAGAAAGTTAGAATACCTGAGAATGTGGAACTAGTCCATATGTCAATTCAGACCTGTATGTGAAAATGTTCCAACAATTTTTACCCTTTCTCCGAGAAAGGGGTTTTGAGAACGTAAGGTTACAACAAGAGGAGGTCATATCCCACACCACCAGCATTTCTGTGGGTATTTTAAGAGCATCCTTCCCCAAATGATAGATATATCCTGTGAAGGAAACGTAAACTGGCCTGCGTGTTCACCTAATTTATCCTCTTCTGATCACTTGTTCTGAGATTATCTCAAGTCTCAGGCCAACAAAGATCACACCAAGAACCTGTAAGACCTGCGAGCCAAAATCGACGATATCCTGGTAGATATGTTGAAAAGTGACTCAAAGTTTTCGAATCGACTGCATCAGTGTATTTATAATAAAGGGCGACATTTAGCAGATATTGTGTTTAAAACTGCATAGAATTAGTTTTCCAATATAGTGTGGTAGGCGGTAAATAACAATAGCGTCATATGAAACATGTAAAATATTCTATTGTACTTTCAAAAAAAGAAGTTAACACCCCACCCTATACTGTGTCTATAATATTTTGCGATATTCCAACATATTGTTTAGTTTTAAACTAGATTTTTTTAAATGTACTATATAATTAATGATTTTACACAGACACACAAATTATAAGTATATACATTATAATTGTTCTTGACTTTTTATTGCAAAAATTTTAAATAATTATAGATAAATCATCATAAAATAAATGTCTTCATGTATCTGTACAAAATTTAAAAATTTATTTGGTTACTTATTAAGGTATCTGATTACTTTCGGAACCGTTATTTCAAAAAGACGCATAAATGGATAATTTTCATGATATTTAGTGTTACTTAGATTAGAATATTTTGTATGAAATTGTTTTAAGGACATTTTAACAAAAGAAATGATTTAAATACAATATTTCGGTAAGCAATTAACTTAGAATAAACTTTTTTTTCAAAATGTTATCCCTTTGTGAAAAAGGCTTCTATTATAATAATATTTTGCCTGTATATAGCTCAGACCTCTCTACAGAGGCTCAACTATGATTTTAAAAATTCACATTATTTTCAGAGTTACAATTACTTGAAATATCTATCGGCGGTTTTTTCTTAAAATTTCTCCCCTCTGTTGTCGTAAAATATGGATAAACCCACTTATAAGTTATATATTTTTAAAAATCTAGTTGCGCCACTGTACAGAGGTTTGAGCTATATACAGGTAAAATATTATTATAATCGAAGCATTTTTCACAAAATGAGAATATTTTGAAAATGGGTTATTCTATGTTCCTTTTTTGTCAAAATATTCTACTTAAATAATTTGTTATTGTTATACTATTCTTAAAACAATTTTATATACACTTTCTAATCTATGTGACACTAAATATCATAAATATTATCCATTTATACGCTTTTGCAAAATCACGTTTCCGAACGCATTCGGATACCTTCATGTGTTAGGATGCCTTCAGAGCAACGGGGAATGTTTCGAAAGAAAGGAAATGACCTTCGAAGACCGTTAGAACACCTGAGAATGTGGAACAAGTTCGTATGTCAATTCAGACCTGTATGTGACGATGTTCCAACAATTCTTACCCTTTTTCCGAGAAAGGGGTCTTGAGAACGTAAGATTACAACTTGAGGAGGTCATATCCCACACCACCAGCATTTCTGTGGGTATTTTAAGAGCATCCTTCCCTAAATGATAGATATATCCTGTGAAGGAAACGTAAACTGGCCTGCGTGTTCACCTAATTTATCCTCTTCTGATCACTTGTTCTGAGATTATCTCAAGTCTCAGGCCAACAAAGATCACACCAAGAACCTGTAAGACCTGCGAGCCAAAATCGACGATATCCCTGGTAGATATGCTTGAAAAAGTGACTCAAAGGTTTCGAATCGACTGCATCAGTGTATTTATAATGAAGGGCGACATTTAACAGATATTGTGTTTAAAACTGCATGGAATTAAGTTTCCATTATAGTGTGGTAGGCGGTCAATATCAATAGAGTCATATGAAACATGTAAAATATTCTATTGTACTTTCAGAAAAGGAAGTTAACACACCCCACCCTGTACTGTGTCCTATAATATTTTGCGATATTCCAACATATTATTTAGTTTTAAACTAGATTTTTCGAAATGTACTTTATATATATATAATTAATGATTTAACACACACACACAAAGTATAAGTATGTACATTTATAATTTTCCTTGACTTTTTATTATAATTTTTTTTAATAATTTACAATAACACATAATAAAATAGTTCTATTCGTGTATCTGTACCAAATTTAAAAATTTATTTGCTTACTTATAATAACAATATAAAAGGTAAATTCATTTTCAATAATTTTTGCTTCATTATTTCGAAAGTACTTTTTTACTCAATTACATGAGAAAAATAAATTCGACAGAATGATGAAAACAAAATTTACACCAGATTTATTATTATATTAATGATAATCTACAAAACTCTGTTCAATTGGATGTTTCATTTCATTTTAAATTAAGTACACGCAATGAAAAGAAACTTTATATTGAATTTAATTATATTTTATTAGAAAACGTGTCAACTAGCATATAAAAAAATCACACCAAAATAAATATATAAATAAATAATCGTGGATTAAATACATATGAATATGGTGAGAGGAATCTTTTTTAAGATACAAAATGATAATTTAATTTGAATATAGCTAAAAAGAACATGGGGGTGTTTACTACAAATATCTTACGTTGAAGCTTCTTTATTAGACTATACACAGTTTGAAGTAGCTTTTTATTTAAATAAGTGTATTACAAGTTCCATATACTGAAATATTTCTCCGAAATTTGGGAAGTTAGGATAATTCATTTTCCTGTTAATGCATTATCGCGAAATGTTTTAAGGGCTAACATCCATGGTTATTAGAATTTTCGGATAAGAAAAATAAATAAGATTATTGTTGATTTTCTTTAGTTGTTATATAATTTCCATTAGTATGAAAATAGTAATAATAAATCAGTGATTCCTAAGATGGTAGCATTTGCTATTATTTTTATCTATCTCTATATTTACTATTAAAGAAATGACTAAAAAAATGTGTTATGTCTTTTTCAAGAAAAATATATGAACATTTAAAATTTAAAGAAGTAGCATATCAAAGAAATAAGATTACTTAAGATTGCGAAACATAAAAGAAGCACGTATTACTTACTAAGGCACTTTTATTAGAATTTATCTTGAAAAACCTTACAAAAAAAAAAAGAATTAATGAGAAACTAGAAGACTTTTTCCTATACTTCCCGATGCTATATTTTTTAATGCAAACAAGTATATGTTAATATTTAACCACTACATTTAAATAATTCGCAACAATTAACTAAAAGGAGAAGGTAATTATTATAAAATACTAAAACATGGGCTATACTTACACAAATTTTGTCAATTATACAATTCATCTATATAATATACATATAAATAATTATATGGATAATATATTTTCCGCTCACACTATAACTGGTACTTTAAACATCTTTCTCTCTCTCTCTCTCTCTCTCTCTATATATATATATATATGAAGGACAAAAGGGACTCACTTGCTCACTCATCGCAAGCTCTCCCAATTTGAAATACAGACATAAAATTTGATGAACATGTTTCTTTTGTTTATCTTACTTGCGGAAAAAGACTTCCAAGAGAGGTGGAGATATATTAAGAGGCGTTAATAGATACACCTTTTAATACCTAACTATATTTTTGAACTATTTTACCTAGATACTTAAAATTTGGTTAGTATGTTTCTTTTGCTGAGTAGAGATTCGCTAAGAATGGGCTTTAAGGAAATGGACTCCCAAGGGAGTTACAAAGTGAGAGGGTGGGAGGTGTGGAGTGGGTTTTTTCGTTTTGGGGGTATTTAACGTACAGACTTGAAATCCGGTAGGCATAGTTCTTTTGTTGAGTAGAGAGGGGAGAGCGTTTTTATGAAAAAAGCTGAGAAGGTGGATTAAGAAGGTCACATAGATAACACATGCTTGTTTTTGAACTGTTATTCCTAAGAACTTGAAACTTAGCATTTTTATTTGTTAAGTAGAAATCTGCTAATAATTTTCTACGGATATCAACACCCATTAGGACGTAAAAATAAATAGACTTTAATTTTTTGAAAAATTCAAATTCTTTTTTAAAATAAAAGGCTGCGGATTTAAGAATGTTTTTGAATACATATAAAAGTTTAGTGGTAAGATTTATATACCAATAAATTAAAAGCTATATATATATATATATATATATATATATATATATATATATATATATATATATATATATATATTCATACAACATGAAGAAATACCTAGCTAAGAGGACGGGTAATGGCTAGTTTTTCTTACTATTGCTAAAGTTAGAAAGGCAAAATTTAAGACAATTTTTTATTTTATTTACAAAGATCGGGCTGTTTTTATATGAAATTATTTAATAACATATTAGATGAATAATTTTTCAGACAGTGAATTGTATCGATATGATATAAAGTTTAATTTCTTCTGAAAAACCATATTAGAAATGCGACTCCAAAATTTATGAAAGAGGATATGAATTCAGATAAATTACATTGCTATAGACATGTCACCAAAGCTCACTTCATATTGAAAGATAAATTACTGGTTGACTACTTCAGAAAAATGTAGAAACAAATAAATATTTACTTTTGAAATGAAAGGAAAAATTATTCTAGAAAGTTTTTTACGTTCAATGAACTTTACATTAAATACAATTATTATAGAAAGTTTGAAGCATTGTATTTAAAAAACAGGTTTTATCAAGAAATGCCACTTTTTAGGCATTAAAATATTATTTCATTATTTTTTAGGAATTTGTTATATTTCTGGAGCTATTCTGAAAATTTAAACTACATTCTAAATTACTATTCATTTGATATGAAGGAAACGTTTTTTACAAATGTACACTTTTTTTAATACGTATTAAATTAAAATTTTTAAAGCTACGCATAAATCATTTTAACATTTTGATTTTCAAAAGATAAATAGTTAAGATTGAATTTACATTCAAACCAATATTTCATTTCTTTTTTTTAAGCCATGCATAGGCAATCATCTTCATATCAACCCACTCGTTCACAAATCACAAATTTGATCTTATGAAACCAAGTGCTTTGTGATGTTATGTTTAATACAGTGTTTCTCAAACTGTGGGAGGGCATGCCCCTGTGGTGGCAATGGTAACCCCTGCAAGGGGGCGCGAACATATTGAAAACAAAGGTTTAAAAAGTAATTTTTTGGAATGAAGTAAAACAAAATGCTTTCTGACATAATAAAAATACACATTTAAACTGATATAATTTATTTTATCATCTGGTGATCATCAAAAATAAAGGATTCCACTTCAAACGGCCATTAGCCATCTTTGATCCTATAACCAAATTTTAAAAAAATATTTTGTTTGCGTTGCGGTCAATATGAGAACGACGAGAGAAATTTTTTTACGTTTCATTTAACGATATTAAACGATGAGAGAATTTTTTATTACGTTTCTTTTAACCTAAAATATTACTTTAGCTGACCTTCAAACTTACTGGTATGGTTATCTCCGTCTTTTTTTAGGGAAGTTGTAAATGTATTTCTGTTTCATCTTTTTCCACGTGAAAGAGTTTTATGATATATGGATAAGCATGAGTATTCTGAAATATATAATGCATAATGAAAAACGTTTTACACAATTATTTTTTAGAACATGCTACACTTTCTCAATGAACAATTTTGTAGTTTTGATTACTGTGTTGTACGACTTATTATGGTTTATAAATGTAAATAAGCAGAATATTAAAAAAATGGGCATCTGATCTCTATTGAAGGAAGTTGAAACTAATCAAGCAATTTAAGAACGTACTGAAATAATGCATATTAATCATGATAGCGAAAGTAAATATCAGAAAAGCTTTAGACATGAAACGTTTGAGTTGATTTGAAATTTTCAAATGCTGCCTAAATATCTCTATGAAGAAAACTATGAAGACATAATGTAACACTTCCCCTTGTCAAAAAGACACAAGGAACGAAATGTTCAAAATTATATTTGTAGATTATCAAACAACAGCAAAACTACAAAAACGTGAACAAAATATGACAGTTTAGCTGAAAAATAACGTTCCTGCGTTGTTAGCGAAAAGTATCTGTGATTTATATCCTTTATTAAGGACACGCACATTTGGAACATTTTCTTTAGTTTTATTGGATTATTTCTCAAATTTTCTAAGAAAAATTGAAAAGTCTTTGAAAGTAGGTAAGTCTATTTTCTCTTAATTAAATTATTCACCGGAATTTTGTGATTTTTATCGTGTTTAGTAAAAATAACTATAAAATAAATTATAGATTAAAAACAAACTAAAAGCTTTTATAGTGAATCGAAGTAAAAAAATATATTACTTAAAAGTAACAAATACAAAATTTAATACTTATCTTGTTAATTTGTACGGTTTATAATTATGATTATATTGTATCTTTAGCTCCAAAGTGCATTAATATTGTATTCAATACATTATTATTTTTAGGGGTGCGCGATAAAAATTATGATTGAAAATTGGGTCACCAGTAGTGAAAGTTTGAGAACTACTGGTTTAATATCATAAAAATAACTCATAAATATATATATATATATATATATATATATATATATAATATATATATATATATATATATATATATATATATATATAATATACAATATATATATAATATACAATATATATATATATATATATATAATATACAATATATATATAATATACAATATATATATATATATATATATATTATATTAATACAATATATATATAATATACAATATATATATATATATATATATATATATATATATATATGTAATATTCCTATTATATTTCTGGAGATTGGTTAAACTAACTGTAGGTGTAAGCAAGTGGATGTTCTTACTAGCGAGCCAAAAGATAGGGCCCAGTGACCAGTGGTGAGTGATTATCTGTACATTGAGCATGGTCGAGTTGAGTAGTATTGAAGAGGCACTCATGGAAATCAAAACTCCTTTTTATTCACATCCAGAAACACGTAAAAATCCATTAGGGACGGCAATACACACACAAGAAGCAAACATGGACAACACAACACAGACAAAGACACACACAAAACGCGCTGCAGCCGGCTACATGATTACAGAGAAACGAGCAAAGAGCAAGAGGTTTCCCGAGACATCGGCTTTTATACCTGACGTTGAAGACCAAATGGCATTTTTGTAATAAGAGCTCTGATTGGTTACAAGGGGCGGGAAAGGGATTTATGATGTAATATTATTAGTCGATTATGATTAAAATCATGGTGTAAGTTTCGAACCAAATAATTGAAAAATTATTTGAATATTATTAAAAGAGTTAATTAAAAGGATGCTAGGCGGAATTATTACATATTATATATATATATATATATATATATATATATATATATATATATATATAAGCATATATATATATATATAAGCACATATATATATATATAATATATATATATATATATCTATATATATATATATAATATTCCTATAATATTTCTGCAGGTTGGTTAAACAATTGTAAGACGTGGCGAGTGGTTGATTAAATAATGGAGAACCAAAGGTTGGGCGTGGCCGGTGGTGTGATTTTCTATCTTACGTAGAGCCTGGTTGAATACGATATTATCGAAGAGGCACTCCTGTGAATAATTATTCTTTTATTATTCATCTGGGAACACATAAAGATCTAGTAGTGACGGCATTACACATACAAGCAGCACACATTGACTATACAACACAGACAAAGACACACACAGAACGCGCTGCAGCCGGCTACATGACTACTGAGAGAGAGCGAAGCGAAGAGAGAGAGAGGTTTTCAGAGACATCGGTTTTTTATAGCTGACGTTGAAGACCACGTGACATTTTTGCAAGGCTCTGATTGGTTAAAAGGGGCGGGAAGGGATTTATGATGTAATATTATTAGTCGATTACGATTAAAGTCAGGGTGTTAGTTTCGAACCAAATAATTAAAAGATTATTTGAATATTATTAAAAAGATTTAATTAAAAAGGATGCTAGAGGGTATTACATATATATATATATATATATATATATATATATATATATATATATATATAATAATACTAAGAATATTTTTAGTAGTGACTTGAATAATGATGTGACCATATTTCCTTGCTCCATAATTTATAATACTAATATTATAAAGGTGTGTAATTTTTTGAATTTCGCAATTCTGATATTGATTTATACAGGGTAAGAAGGAAATGAAAACACATAGTAAAAAGTTAATGGGAAATAGTATATAAAAATTCACCTAAAAAATGTCATTTATTAGTCATAGAAATTTTGTCTTTTTATAAAGCATTGCATTGCAATTTTTTAATTTTCATTAAAAAATGAAAACGAAACTAATTATGGGAATCCAAATTTGGATGGAATATTCAATAAAGTATAAATTTTCTCATGAAACATTTCTATCATTCCACCATTATGTTACAAGGTGTACTGCATAACCAATTTTTCATTACTTCGTAGCAGAAAGATTATATAAGAGTTAAATTACCTTTCAAATAATTTTATACAAGCAAAAATATGCTGTGTTTCTAATATAGGTAAGTAAAATTTTTAGAAAATCATTTGCCAAATACAGCATTACATGATAAGTCTTATTTCAAGAAACTGACAAACTGTCACAATTCTGTTTTTATTTCCTGATTCTTTTCATGTACTTGTAAAAGATAACTTTTTCAGTAACACAACGAACTCGTTCCATTTTATATATTTACAGTTTTCCTCAAATGAATTTTTACATAAAACTAATTGTTTGATTTAATCGATATATTATTGAAACGTCACAACAATTTAGTCTTGTTTTGATAATAGTTTATATTTTTTAATTGCTTTCAGCTTTCAAGCACACGCGTATTAAAAATGTTTTCTTTTACTAAAATTTATCTTGCAAAAATTTAAATTTTATTTATAGGATTTATTTATACATGATGAAAGTCTCAGTCAAAAGGAAATGCAGCTTTTCGAAGATAGTTTTATTTCTTAATTCATGTAGTTTTGAGTAATTAAAATATTTTTCATAAAAAATTTTTAATCAGTATTGTAAATTTCCCAACCAGATTACTGAAAAATAGTAGATTATTGGATTTGTAAATTATCAAAGTACTATTTACAACATAATACAGAAGATATGTTGAAAAAAATAATTGAGTTAATTATATACACTGCTAGCTGATATGAATCTGATCATGTTTGGATTAATTTCAAAAACAGTTTTAAAACCTGTAAACAAAGTTATGCTATTTTCAAATAATTAACTTATAATAAACTTCGTTGAACAATTCAGTCAAAAGGTTCTAATAGTATTTGAATATTTTATTAAGAAAAAATAGAAGAAATATTTTTAAAGTACATGAAAAAAATATTAAGAATGAAGAGAAGTAAAATGATAGGAAATATAACATGTCATATGATAACAAAATAGCTTTCATAATAATAAATATAGTTCCAGGCTGTGTTTTAATATATAAGAATAATGAAGATACACCCTTACATTTCTGATTAAAATTTAATTTAAACTGTGTAAAATTTAAACATTCATTTAGTTTCAAGTAAGACTAAACAAATAAATAAAAAAAGTATTTTGTATCTGTGTGGTGAAATAAAAACACCAAATATATTATCAATTTTATAACGGTTAATTTGAACTGGAAATAAACCAGAAAAAAGTATTGTAAAATCAAATTAACTTATGTCTTGAAATATATAATAGAAAAATGAATACTTCTAACTAGCTCTCTTGTTTGCTAAATGTTCTTTATTAGTTTATACGCGGAGATTAAGAATTCATTCCAGATGAATATTTGTTCGTAGACTTGTAAATCATGTTTTTATCGAGAAGTTGAAATTTCTTGGAGAGCATTTTACACATGAAACTAGCACATCTTCAAAAATGTATAGTATGATTAACAAACAGCTTCTGACTCAAAGAAAAAAATATTTCAAAAATATTCAGCAGTTATTTTTAAAAAAAAGCAAGAAAATTATCTCTAATACACATACATATAGTGAAAATTATGATACATCCAATAATACACATCAGTATGAAAGATCAACATAAGTAATGGTGCGTCTCAATGGTCTTACTATTAACCATAAATTATTGTGGTGTCGTAATCGTAAAACCAGAAGTAAAGGTGAATGAAACCCTATCACTTGGAATGAAAGGAAATATCAATCTCTTGCTTACACATTACTAGACTGTCTAAAGCTAGTATTATTAAACACAGTAATTGCATGTCATATTCAAGTTTCTCGAAAATAAAACTATTTTAACATATGACTAAAAGATGGTTTACATTAATATTTTTGGAGGTGTAAATTTGTACATTGTTTATAGATTTCAAACTATTTAAAATTTTGAAAAATGCTTTGCAAAAAAGGTTCTAAATATTTTATATTGTATATATTTTTTTTTAGTTTTCTTTTAGCAACAATAAGAGAAAGAAAAAATATGGCAATATTCATGTAGCTCACCTTAAGTCCAGAAAAATGATTATTTTAGATAAATTATATTTTTTTTATAGTTTTATAGTGAAGCCTCCTTCAAGAAACTAAAACGTATACACCAAATTTCTAACTGAACTTTGTATATCTGTTTGCCCTCGGGCAATTTCAATGCCAATAAATAAGCAAAATGTTGATGATTAATTTACAAGAGCTAATGATATCTAAAAAACAGCAAATGTAACAAGTAAAACGAAACATGCGGAATGAATGAGCAGTTTGATCAATTTAGAACTAGAATTACATGCCAAAGTAAAGGAGAAACCATAGTAGCCCGCTCATCACTTTTTAATAAAAAATCGTTGGGTTGTATTCCGTGTGATTTCTGATTAAGAGTCCACTTGCATATCCGGTTAATGTGGCGGTGTCACTGACCTTGGTCAACTTGGTGAACTTTAGTATGCCTCATGAGCAAACATCATACCAAACCAGTTACAGTCTGTTGTTCAACACATTGTCCATCTCCCGGAAAGTTTATAGATTTTTGACGTTGGACACTCATAACGATTGTCATTACTTCATTCTGAGCATGATTAAAATTGGTTTCATATTTGCTATTTGGGATTATCCGCCCCTGAGTTCTGCAAACTGAACTGCTTTTTTATTCTCATCAGAGGAACATTACTTTTAATTTTCCTAGATTAATTTTGTAAGTCGAATACACTAGACAATATATGTTCAGATTTTTCACGCATTCCGTATTGGTCATTATATTTGTTAAATTACATATTTTTTTCATGCAAAATTCTTCCTAGAAGATATTTTTAATTTTTTTATTTCCTTAAATGTTTTCGCTGCATGGTCCATACAAAAAGTTTGATGACCTTAATCATTTTAGTTGCAGGTATGGATTGCAATATCTTAAAAAAAAACATAATGCAGGAATTGTAATGTATGATATGCAAATACAATGTGGATAGCAAACTCACCAATTAAAAAGAATATCAAAATATATATTACGCACTTTCTTCACAACTACAACCTTGTTTCCACAGATACGAATATCAGACTACGAATCCTGCGCGTGTCCTTTATCGCTATGAGCTATAATAGAATAGTTTCGGCTCGCCTTCTTGGATAATTCTCTTATTTTATCACTTCTCTTATTTGTACGATGCAACTTTATACTCACAGTCTAATTAAATTCGCCCGTTAGGAAGACATTCAAACGAAAACGTGTACTACTCTGCTATGTTGGTGATCCCTGAACGTATAGTGCAAACAATTTAAAATATTTCTAGTAAATACCAAAAAAACGGTATTTAAACTTGTGAATACCGGTATTACAAAATTGTACAAATGGCTCAAAATACCGATATTCGGTATCCCGTTATACCGGTACTGCAATCCCTGATTACAGGATACTGTTTAAAGAAGTTTAAATAATGACACCCTCTATGAACGGGGTATTCACGTGACCATTTAAGTGGAATGTTTCAATTTAAAATCTAAAATAATTTTTTTACTGGAAAAATATTTTTAAAAATGTATTTTAATAAAATAGAATCGGCATAAACTTATTTTTAAACTTGAATTCTTTCGTACAAAAAACAGGCGGGAACACCCTCTCAAATTAAACTTCTGAATGATAGTGTAAATAACATTTTTGATTCAATTTTTATAATGATTTTAAATTAAAATTTTAAACAAAACTATAAAGAAAAATTCAAGTTTTTTATTTAAAAGTTTCTAATATTTTTGAGTTTGTTCAGCAACAATATGACAAAATATAAAAAGAAAAAAGAAAGAAATCAAGTCTGTTTAACAATATAATTCTTGCTTTAGTATTATTTGTAGAAGTTTATCATAGAAATAGGAATTGTACACAGGATTAAGTACGCTAAAAAGAGAGTGTAAGCTGTTCAAAATTAACTATTTGTATTCACTATTTGATCATAAGCAAAAAATTATTATTTGAAGAATAGTTGTGGAAAGGGAAAAAATAATAAGCTCTCATTTTATAAATTTAAAAGTAACTCATTAGAAAATGGGAAAATTATAATTATTTTATACTTTAAGATATAAGTATAATGGTTAACAAACTTAACATTTACGTTAACAACTCTAGTAGCTAGATTTAAAAGAAATGTTTTATTCTTGATTAGTTTTAATGCAAATAATATATTTTGAAAATACAAAGTATCTTTTGCTTTAGTTATGATCAGCGTTTTTGTGAATTTGAAATGAGTAATTTGAAATACAAACATCTCTCTGAAATACATGTATTTTATGATAAAGCTAAAGTATTTAATCAGTGTGATGGAATTAATTTTGTTTCTCAACACTATCCCCATCGATAGCGTTTAAAAATAATCCTCAATCTAATTTTATACGAAATAAATAAGGAAGTTTGACATTTAAATGAGAACTAAAATTTTCTTCAATTTAATCCTGAAAGATCAAATAAAACGAATCATAAAAAAGGCTTATGAATATTATTCTATTAGGTTCACAGCTTAACGCACCGTGGCTAAACTGATATTTCTTGCATAAAAATGATTAAGTATTGAATTTTTGCGAAATGCTACTTTTCATACAAAAATACGTATTTAACAAGAATAATAATAAACATACATTCATTTTAAAAACAGTAATATATAAAAAATATTTTTAAACATTTTTATGGTTCTCTGATAAACTACGATGTATTATTCAATCTCATATATAATTCAAAAACTTCTATAATATTTTAATCTATAAATTAGTCATTTCCTTATTCATTTTTTCTTACATACTCATGGTATTAGGTTTTGAAGGTGTTTTTGGCATAGGCACGGAGGACCAATATTTCTGATATGAACAGTCCACAATTTTCGTACTTCTATTTTTGCAAACGCACTTTAATCAAAGTTTACATTGTTGTAATCAAAAAATAGTGCGATTTTACTTCAAAATAAGTATTGAAACATATGAGATATAATTGACCTCTTCTTAAATATATATACTATAATTTGAAATATATACTATAAGAATACTGGATAAAAATTCTCAGATAATATAAATTTATTTAAATTTAGGTGAATCACGTTATACGTGTCTCTTTTTTTGAATTATGTTGAATAACATTTTCGTTATTCATCTCATAAAATATATCATGTCGTGATATCCATCCAACCTCTTTTAATCATATTAATTATGCATTTTGTGGGAAAAAAGAATGATGGTTTTCCTCGCTATATATATATATAACTTTAAGTATTAATTCATATTTATATTATATTCCACGTATATTACATTATATAATTTTCAAAACTAAACTTATTTCATAAAGTAACCAAAGTTTTCTGATTCATTAAACTATAATTTAATAGTTTACATGGAAATATTCACATTAAATTCATCGTGCTTTATACATTTAAATAGCTTCATTTGAATATTATTTGAAACTATGTCCTTATTATTCAGATTTTGTTACAAAAGTTATGTAATAATCTATTTTTTCTTAGGGATGATCTCACTATTTTTTTCTTTAAAAGAGTGAGCTGCATTTTGATTTAAAATTCTCAATTCAACCATACTTCTTTGAAACATATTAAGCAGCAAGTTTAATAGGCTTCATAAGGAAACTCACTTCTAACTTTTTCACAATATTTTATTCACCCATACGCTTAACCTCATAAGCAAGGCAATGGAATTTCCTTATTTGTCCATCTCTTTTCTCGTACTTACTTTAAATAACCATCCCATTTTAACAACTGAATTTCTTTTATATTAAATTATTATCAAAACATAGATTTTGAGCCATTAAAAACAGATCAACCTGTCTACCACAATTTAAAAATACGTTCAGAACGTTGATCTATTTTAAACTACAAACATGTATGATTGACGAAAACAACAGTTTATATCATGCGTACAAACTACTAAATATTAAAACTCTACATGTACAACTTTAAAAATTAATATCATGGGATAAACTAAAAATAAGAACAAAAAATAAATTACTTAAAAATAAGAGTTTTATTTTCATTATAACGGTACAAACGATTTAAGTGAAACCCAATTATAAAAACTCCCAAATCTTTATGTATAAAAAAGACATTGCATGTTTTTTTTTAAATATCTCAAGGCACAAATAATATTTGGAGACTAAAATTAGCTTTCAAATTCTTAACAGCAAAGGGACGCTGAAGAGAATAAAACAATAATACTATGAATTTTAAAAGAAAATGATAAACTTAAGAGAAATAAACATAAGAAAAAGAAATTGTTTCTTGGGAACTACTTGCAGAGAGCGAGTAGCGTTTTTATATAAATGTTTTCGAGGAAAAGCGGCAAAGTCTCTTAATCCCCAATCAATCATAAACTCGAATATGATATTTTGGATTCGAAATAATAAAAAATAAAATACATGTATCATCAGATATTTAATTGTTTTATTATTTATGAAAAACATTATAAAAACAAGGAGTGTTGCCCAAGTTAAAGGCACAATTTACAGTACAGAAGCACATGTTATGAAAAATGAAAGTTTCCGAAGCACTTCCGAACAACATTGAATGATTTTTTTTAAGTCGCAGCTGCTCGGTGTTCTTCGTAAATACATATAGTCAAATAAGCAATATACATTAAAGACCAGTTTCACCATCTAGTTGTTTTCTTCCAACCTAACTGTCCCAATAAATGTTCCAACGTAAGGTCCCTCTTGTAAGACAGTAATCAAGAGAATTACTACGGTGGTTAGCTCAGTTCAACTTTTATCCATGGTTTCTAAATTCTAACTCATTAAAGATTAAAATAGATTCAAATTCTTTTACATTTAATTTGATCACAGTTACAATTATATCAAAACAGTTAAAAGTATAGACATAACGAGAGGTGTGCGCGCGCAGACATTGGCATCTGCTTTCTGCACGGCAGCGAAGATTGATTAAATAAGTATTCACTCGACGAAAAGAGTGTGCACTGTTTTGTCCATCTTTTTTTTTGTTTACCATTCTGGTTACAAAATCAAATTTTATCATAAAATTCCATGAAATTTTTTTCATGAAATTAATACTACTTGTTTGCCTCCTATACTAAAATCCAGTGATCTTTACTCAAGAAAAGTGCCATCGAGAATAATAATTCTCAAAGAATCATTTCATTGTAAGATAAAATGTGCTCATTAAACATTCCGTTACTGTTCAATTTTGAAAAGAAGTATTACTGCAATTATGCGGGTAAAAATTTTTTATACGTGATAAAAAGATGTGTTATTATGACATAAAATATAGTCAGAAAATATATATATTTAAATGTATATAAATCAATCACAATTTTATAATTAAGCATATTTTTGAAAATTTAAAAATCCTAAAAAAACACACAAAATCCTATTTCAAAATATCAATGGAGAATATAAACAAACAAAAAAAATCCAAAGTTATCAAAGAAATTTAAAAATGTATAAGTTAAAAATTTATAAAATATCCAAGTGCAAACTCGGACATAGGACCGATAAGTGGATTTAAACTATTTTGATGGCGCCTACCTTCCCCCTATTGCAACGTGGTAAGCTAATCTGGAAATACCCAAATTCTCAAAAATTTAATATTTTAAAAAAGTAGGCTATTGTCTATCGCATTCTGAAAGATATTATAACATAAAAATGATAAAAATTTCAAACAAATAAGTGCATAATGTAACTGAACCACTAAACATAAAAGATAATGCCCCCATCTTTAAAATGCATGTATAGAAGTTAAAAAAACCATCACTAAAATCTCTAAAATGTCAAAGTTTAAAATAAGAACCTCTAGTATATATTCGCATGCATTACCTCCCTCAAAATTTCAACGCACAAACAGGATATGAAACAAATTGTATATATGTACGGAGGAGGTGTAGCATTTCATCACCTTGTTTTAAAAATACCAAGGTTTCAGTTTCTTGGAGACAAAGTTTTGATTTTTCCGTTAAGCGGGTAAACTAGAAATTTTTCATCACGTCAAATTGTGGAGGGCTCAAGATCATTAAGAATCCCTTGAGGGAAAATTTGAAATTTGAGTGAGTTATTACATACACACACTGATATACTAGTGTTTTGTACAGGTTTATGCAATTTAGTTTATTACACTTTACGTATTAAAATTTAAGGGACATAAATTATTGTTAGTAAATAAAATTCAGGTCCACTCTTAACTGGTATTCTTTAAAACTTGTATTACCTTGAAACTATTTACTGATTAATATATGGTAAGCTAACGAAATAAAATTAAACTTATTTAAAGTTAACTTTTGCACTAATTTAAACTAAATATAATTTTTGTTGGAAGAAATTTAATTCAAAGTGGACAAATTTAAAACTGCATAATACAGACTTCTACCCATTTTAATCTATTTTAAACTGTAAATTAAAATTTAATAGTTAGCAAATTATCTTATATGGAAAATATATTGTGATAGTTATTTTACTTACTGCTGGAAGAAAGTTCCATGTATGTACCAAATTTTTTTTTCTCATTTCGTTCTTGTCATACTTTTTTGTGGTGAAATATCTCCTACAGAATTTTTAAGAACATCATTATGCTTCTTTTTATCACTGTAAATAAATATTTAGCCATAAATCTGCATAAGTGCATAATAATTATTTAAATGGTCTCTAAGTTAGATTAATTAATCGTTCAACGAATGTTAAACCTAATGTTACGAGGATAGTCACAAAAGCACCCGGTCTAACAAAAATACACAGACAAAAAATTGTGTGAGGGGGGGAGATATCTTTATTACTTTGTATATAATTCCTTTGTTGCTTAATACACTTCCCAGCGTTGTTCAATAGCTTTAATACATCGCTTATAAAGAGAATCGTTGAGCTCCTGAAAAGAGCTACCAGCCGCAGACTCTGTCTCTCCATTGTTGACAAATCATTTACTATCAACAAAGTTTCGTCAAGTTCGGAAATAGCATATTATCTGATTGGGTTGAATGTGGTGAATAGGATGTGGAGATAAACGAAATACGGGAACTTTGTATTCATTAATTTTAGTCATGATGGTAAGGAATGTGTGAAACGGTGCAATGTCTTGATGAAATAGATTTTCTTTTTTTACTAAATATGGTTTTTTTCTCTGTTTTTTTCTCTCACGAGCATTAATAAGTTAGCATAATACTTGATGTTGATTATTTTTCCTTCTGAAGATAATAAAAGGAAAATTATCTCCCACGCATTCAAAAAAAATTACGCCATGTCCTTGCTTGGAGGTAGAACTGTCTTAGTCTTCTTGGAAGCCTATTTTCCACTGTGTGGTGTTAATCTATTATTTGGTTATGAAAGCAAAAAACGGTGAATCTATGCAAAAACCAGCTTTATTCCTGTGAAACTTTGCAAAAGTTTTGGCTCCTCTTGAAAACCTGCTTTTTTTCTTCCAAGTAATCATGTAACCAATCTTAAATACAGCTTTCTCACGTCCAAATTTTCAATTAATTTGCAATATATGGTGCTTTTTTGAAATGCCCATCGCAGTTCAAGCAATTTATATATTAGTGAACGCAATTTCAATTAACAGTCATCCATTGCCATTTTGTAGATTTTTTCCCCACCATTCCTGGTGTAGTCCTTCATTTGGTTAATAATTGCGATGTTCATACACACTTCTGCAGCTCCTATGATCTCGTTCTAACTCTGCAACGTGATATTTTATGGTTGTAAAAAATGCCGACTGTTCTAGAGAAGAAACTAGCTCTGACTGAAGTTGGTTAAATTAAGATTTTCAAATAAATGTATTTCATCACATGAAAGCTAATATTTTTCCATACTTAAAAATTCACTAAAAGCGTTCACTATCGATGGCTGCTAAGTAAATATTAAACAACTTAATGCCTTCAAGCTCAAACTTAAGATTAGTTTTTTAAAAAAGGATGAAACTTGATTGTGGTACAAAGGTATTGACCATCATCATTCATTAAAAAAAAAAAAAAAACAGACGGCCATCTATGAAGAAAATAGTGCAATTTTTCGACTGCCCTTGTAGATGTTTAAGACTTGGATAATTATTTTCATTGTTCCTCCAAGATGAAAAATGTAATTGAAGCATTTTAATTTAAAACAATTATATATTGAAAAAATTACAGAAGAAAAATTCAAAAAATAATAGAAGAAAAAAATTTTAAAAGTTAAACGCATTATTTAAATATAAATGAATTTTTATATTTTAATAGTTTAGTATGTGAAAAATGTCCTCATATCTTAAGCAAATATTTGTAGAAATATGTTTTTAATAGCATTTATACAAATGAACTTATCAGGGTGCATATTTACTTAGAAAACTGTATATTTAACCGTATTTTTATCTTAAGCAGTTATAAAAAAAAACTGAAAAAAATAGAAAAATACACTACAATTAATGCTGAAAAAGTTAAAAATTCCATAAATTAAAAAAAAATTGGGTGGGGGGAGAAGAAATATACTTACAAAACATATTGCAGATGGATTTTTTGATATTCTTTGATTTTCAGCTTAATTGTTAAGGCATAATATGAGTTCGTATAATGCTTACCAGAATAAATGATATTTAAATTTATGTATTCATAAAATGCCGTAAAGGGAAAACAAAATATACTTATTTACATTAAAGTCAACTGTTATGGTTATTTTATTGCCTCTAAGCCAAATACTTCATTGTTTCTGAAATGTTCTGTGAAGACATATAATACCTATTTTAGTATATTCATATAAAGGTGTTTATTTATTTAATCAAAAGTGAATTACACACCATGTACACACCCACAGATATATGTTATAGAGTGAAGAAAAATTCAAATGTTATATATACATATTTACGTGTATCTATTTTTTTATAAATCTGTGAATATATTTAATCTTGTTTGAATCAATATCAATTTTATTGTCTACCAAAATTATTAAAAATACAACCAGTAAAATGTTGAAAATAAAACTACAACATGACACGAAGCGCGCGCGCGCGAGGGTACATCATCCCCATCATTTAAATTTTATTTTGTTACATTAAGTTGATTTTACCAAGGAACTTTTTTTCATTATAATTTGAGAAATACTAATAGTTCTAGAGAAATCTATTTTAATCAGGGTAATTTATTGTGTCTGTATTGAAATAATTTTCGTTTTGTTTTCTTTACTTTTAAGCAAGAAAAATAAAAGTCAAAAGTTTAAGTATTAGTTTCAATTTAAAAAGGCTCACATTTTCTGTTAATTATCATTATTATTTGCATTGGTTAATCCAAAAAATGCATGCAAATTCTAGTTTTAAAAATTTTTGAAAACAATTTTCTTAACTTGACTAAATTTAAGATGAAAACAGATATAAGAGGTTTATTTTTGTTACGGAAAAGTAATGTAAGTGCTTGCAACAATTTCTTCTGTTATCTATTTTAAATGTTATGTTTTTTGGCTCCCTATACATTTGATTCAAGTAGGATAATTACATTTTATCTTTAATAGGAATCCAACTCTTCGATAAACAAACATTTTTGAACTCAGGCGAAGATCTTTATTATTTCATGGGATCTTACGATAAGAAAGTAATAAAAGTAGATTCTTTCGACCATTTAGGGGCATTAAAATGCAAATGCTTTCTATGTTGTTAAATGAAAAAGACGTAAACGTAAAAGGAAGACGTAAAATAAAAGATAATTAAAGAGTAATCAAATATTAAAAATTTGAGTGTAAACGAGATTTTCATTAATATTATATTTTCAAAATAAAAATTCACTGCATTATTAATTAGTGAGCTGTGAATAACGTTAATTTTATCTAAGAATAAATAATTTCTTATATATAATACAAAATATTAAAGTGATTAGTATTTTTTCCCTTATTTAAAAGTTCATTTAAATGAAATTTTGATCCGAGTACAAATCTTAGGATATAATTCGTTTTTAATGAAAAGGCAATTAAATCCACTAAATCCTTGCAAATTATCCAAGAACAAACACCTGGATAGAATTTCAAGCAAATTAAAAGTATTGTTGGACTATTCATATGAAAAATAAAAAAACATTAAGCAATTAAGCTATTTAGAGTTGAAATTTCAGTTTGTACAATTATTAAGACAATTGCCCATTTTCAGATCTATCTCAAACAAGCATTTTATAAACTAAGAATAATGAAAATTATATCATGGTAAAAATATTAGCAAAAAATTAATTACTTGACAAATATTTACCTTTTATGAATATTTATGAAAATAAATGTAAGATACAGGACTTTTTTACTTACAAATTATTGAACTTCAGAAAAATTGAAGTTACGCAATTTGCGTAGTATTTGTAGTTGAAGCATGTATTTAATTATTAGTGTTGTAAGCAAAGTAACAGGAAGGCTACGGAAAATGGACTTCGAAATTTAAAAATAAATACACGACGAGATTGCACCTGAAACAGCACCCCACTCTCCAAACTTCCCCGTATCTCAACATGAAAACTTTTCAATTCAATACATTGAAACTGCATTAGATCCCTCCCAAGACTAGTTTGTAGTAACTTCAAGACTCTAACGCACGCCTACGTAAACATGCCGGCCACAAATGGCGATTGGGCTACCTCGGGGCCACAGCATACCTTTAAATTTATATTTATAAAAAGAATAATTTGAAGTTTGCGTACGTTGTAGAAAACAGAGATATGCAGATGAGTTAATTTGGGTACACAGAGACTGTAAGTGGTAATGGCTTATAAATAGAATATGTTTTTTTCGAAATTCAAGATCGAATTTTAAGATTTTTATTTAAACTGATACACACATCTAAATTAAATATTTCACGTGATATAACTTCCTTTGATGTCATATCTATCTCTGTATGCAATAAATTATTCCTTATTTAGTTTTTCTTAGTGATCGTTTCAAATTTCCGAGATCATTATCTTTATTTATAAATATATTTATTTATTTTTCTCTTTGTGGAAGAATTAAATTGTTTTCTAATAAATCATCTTAATAAATATTCCTTCAACAGTTTCAATTTAGTTGCAATAACATGGTTTTAATTTACTGCTATAGTTTTTCGCTCTTTTGATGTAATCTAATTATATCTATGTGTCCATTTTAACTATTCTAGCAACCCTAAGCAAACTTTTGGCTTCGTTTATCAGCTTTGTATAATTTTTAACTTAATTTAATGTCAATGTTTTATTTTCCTTTTTTGTAGTTTATATTCCATGTAGTTGAGTATATACTAACGACCATTAAAATTGCAACGCCATGAATGATGCATGATGCAAACATAAAATTCGTGTAAAAGGAACAAGATTATGGAATATGCACTGATTATTAGTAACGCAATAAAATAAGCAAGAGAAAGTAATGGAATCCCAAACTCTATAAAAAAGAAATATTACAAAGTGGGTGTCTCAGTCGAAAATCACAACTAAATTCTGCTTTTTGGGGGAAAAAATAATGTTACGTTTCATGTAAGAAGGATAGAAAAGCTACCAAAAAGTGTGGGAAATCAACCACTAGATCATTGGATATCGAGGATGTGGCTTATAATTCCGCAATATTGGACTTATCTTGCTGAATAAATTGATGAGTAAAATTTCACCCATGTAATAATAACAGTTACTTAAGTTAGAAGAAAAATACTGTAGCTGAAATATTCTTTAAATTTAAATCTGAAGTCTATGAGATATGACTTTTTTTTCTTAAAGTGAACAATTATTTTTTTTATATATGTTACCTGTAAAGCATGCAATTCCACTTTCTATACCGTCATCTTCTGATATATTCCACACATTTCAAAGATGTATTCATTTCTTTAATACGTAAAACTTTCGGTTGTATAAATACTTTCAAAATACTGAGGAAAAAAAGTGACATTTTACCTGAGTCGAATCGAGTCATATTATTGACATGCATAGAAATTCATAAAAAACCAAATCTATATTTTTAAGAGACTTCAATTGAATGAATAGTTCATATTGCATGATGGTGTATTAAAATTCAGAAAACATTGACATCATTATTAAATAGTGTTTGATGTTGCTTTTATTCAATCGGTCTAATGCATGAGATACAAATATCACGTTTACTGTATGGCAAATCATTGACGTAGAATAAAATTATCTTCATCAGGTATTGCGATTAAATATTAATTACGTACTAATTCACACCTAGATTGAATCTCTCTTTGATCCATAAATTGTGTTCTGCAATAAAACTAAAGATGGTGCAGACATGATGGATATTTGTATGATTTTTGCCAGTTATATGACTACATGCATATATGTAAATGAGGAACCCAAAGATGGCTGATGTGTTTATTTTAAAACTTGATTGAACAAGTTTTTTTTGTTTTTAAGCATGTCACTTCATCATACAATAATCACAATCCTTTCAGAAAGAGCTTTTTTCTGAAAGAACTTGGAAAGAAAATTGCAGAGAATTATAGAAATGTTAGAAGAAAGTAGATTACGTCAGTAACAATAAGCATGAAACTACTGGTTGCCAAAAGTGAAACTTCATATGTCAGAACACCTAATTAAAGAAGGTGAAACGAATTAGGCTGTAAAAAAGATGGAAAAACTCAGCCTAGATGTGTATTACACCAGGTTTCTGCCAAGAAGATGTAAATATTTATTCTTAACGGTGTTTATTAGAGAAAACATGGTAAATAATAATATAAATATAACGTGTAAATAATACTTGAAGTTAAATTTAATTCGTTTTAATATTTTCAAACAGTATATAATTGGTCGAAGAGGAAGGTTGGCAAAATTAAGAAAAAGGAGAGTGGGAATATGAATGAGGTAAAATATGCTTGTTACAATAATAGTTACTAATTTTATTCAAAATGAATTATACAAAATATATTTCTTCAGGACTAAATTAAATCTTTGCAAACTGGACCGATTAGACCCACATAGGTAAGGCATGTTATGTCATCAAGAGAGAAGGAAGTTTGCGTTATTTCATATAATATTTAGGCATTTCATTTAAAAATTGATTAAGTGTAAAATAGATTAATAACTTCGATATTTACTTACATATTCTACGACACAAATAGTATTTTCGATAAATTAACAGGCTGTGGGCTGTTAAAGTTAAAAATTAACAATTTGACAGTATAACATTTTTTTTAATTATATATATTGTTAAAGTATATATTGTTAAAATTCTAAGAGTAAGTTAAAGTTAAGATACATTGTTAAAGTATCTTGGAAAATATATTTCGTACTACGGATGAATAGTAGATGAAAAAATAATTTAAAATCTAAAATATACTATATTTTACTAAGTAAGTTAAACAATAATAAAAAAATAACAGAATATAAAGCAGTAGTAGTTATATTTAAACTTTACGACTTATAATTATACAATTAATTGGCCTTTTACTCTTGTTGAATGAAATACGATTCTTAAAAAATACATTAAAACATTTTGCCTTAAGTGCAAAACCAGCTGCGTGTGAATATTTTAATAACTAGACAATCGTTCTTTAAAATAAATAACTAAATCTGAGAATATAGTAAATTTGTAAACTTTATCAAAATTTTAGATATTTATTTCATGAAATACTTAGATATTTTATGAAATAATGGTTCTCACGCTCAACAGCAACATATATAACTTAACTCAGTGGCACGTCAGCCCATGAGGACCAAGGCTTGCTGTGACCAACTTAGTATTCGCGACCTTGGGCTCTAAAGTGCATGAACAGATGTTCCGGTCATGTAGTAATATATATATAATTAATATTATTATATATAGTCATATCTTTACAAAATAAAATATTAATTACAGAAATTATGTAAAATATTTAAACAAATTACCATTATGCACATTATAACATATTTTGTCTTTATTGTCTGAATGCGTTTAATGTAAATTGAAAAAGAACTGGCGAAATAAACTACTGAAATTTTACTTTTAATGCTGCATCAGCAGTTTTAGGAAGCATTAATTATTAGCTTAAAGTAATTGAATTCTTAATAGTTAAATTATAAAAGTAATATACTAAATAACAAATGTATGTTAACAAAAATATTCTTTTTCATAGAAAACCTTTCTTCTCATGTCATATTCTTTTGTTTATTTTTGATTGATTTGTGCGATTAATTTTTTCCTAACACAATGAATCCACTTCCTGATATATTATGCAATTTATCCTTCTACATGAACTGTTCTCTATGATTTATAATATTCCTTACGGCAATGCTCTCTCTGACTTGAGCAATAATAGATGTAGGCAGTGTCTATTTTATTCTAACAGTTACAACATCAGTACCTGTTCTGTCGTACACAGAAAAGAAATTAATTAATTGCCACATTTTCTTCTAAGAAAAAGGAACATTTGGTGGAGTTACCCATAATATTAACAAGAGGCCATGAGATGCTAAAGATAATTTATGAATAACACTGTCTCTTAAAGAAAAACATTAATCTTTTTGTGAGACGATCTATTGAAAAATTTTTCACATTTTTAGCTGAATTTTATTATTATATTTTACAAAAGCATTGTCATTTTCACAACACAGTGCATTTAAGAAAGTGAAGATTAATTTTATTTCGTACTCAACGCGTTACTTAAGTAATATTCAAGGAAAAAAACCCTTTTTTCATTAAAGGGAAGTTTATGTATACTATACAGTAAAAATTGTTTACCATGAAACTGACGGGACTGTTAAAAGATACTACAAAAAATATATATATTAAATAAAGTTAAGTGTATTACAGTACCTTTTATTTACACAGATATGTATAAATGCATGTATTTAATAAAAAAATAATGAAAGAAAAACATTCACAAATATACAAAGTTTTTAGCAATATCAAAATGTTTATCAAATTCCGTTTTTTATTTCTGCTTTTGATCAACAGCCTTACAAAGCTCCATCTTCATTTTAAGTGAAATAGAGGTTTTTCTTCCCCCTAAGATCTTTAAAATTGTACTCATAAGAAACACTTCTTCTAAAATAGAAAACAATGTGAACCAAACTCACCGATTTTATTCATAATGTGATGTACTCGTCAGCGATTTCCAAAACAAGTTGATAAGAGAAGAGATGTTTTTATGTAAAACTTGTAGGAGTGGAAGGGAGGATGAAAATAGCTTAAATAAAAAAAACAGGCTTTTGTGACTAGTTATTCCAAGGGTATTTCAAAGTCAGACTTCTTTCAAAAATCCATCCCTTCCTTCTCTTTCCTTTTATCTCTCCGTATTTGGTCCATTCCCAGAAGAGAAATCTTTTTCTGTTAAGCGATACTTCGTCTTAAACGTTTTCGTGTTAAACGTTATTCACTGTATATATAAATTATACATAATCCATACATATATATATAATATATATATATATATATATATATATATATATATATATATATATATATATATATATATATATATAGCTTATGCATAGGATTTTATATTTTAGTAATGTATAATTTGGAATCTCCTTCCACACAAGGATGGATCCTTGTTATATGACAAGGAACAAAACCTTGGAATTATCTATATGGAAAAGAATTCTATGGTATGGAGAATAGAAGGTAAGTAATAAAAAGAAATAATTTCAAAATTTATTATTGTCACAGAAAGCTAAAATTGGCAAAGTATGAAAAATTACTTAATTTTGGTAAGGTGATTTTAGACAAAAAATAAAATTAATTTTCTATCATATAAATAACAAAAATCAATGATTGTTGATAAGCAAGGCAGCGTGAACAACGTACATTGCAACATTTTATAACCCTGTTCACTCTGCAAACACCGCCAAATCAATCCGATCAATTTTTTGTTCTTATCTCTTCCGCTTTATCTTGCACTGCAATTTCGACAGTAGATATTGTTTTTAAATTTTAATATTGAAAAAAAAAACACTGTTAATGTACCTGATGTTTTTTCTTGTAACCATTTAGTAGGTGTTCTCTCATCGCAACAAATATCAAAAGGTACGAAAATGCCAGTTTTCTGTAAAAAAATTGATTTTCGTTTTTACGATAAAAAGGCTCAAATACCTAAACTTAATCCCCATTGTGACAGTGCTTAATATAAAAATTATTTTTTATTCCATTTTTCTCTTCCTCTATTTACCAGAGAACTTCTTTTGCTCATAGGAAAATTTTGAAGTTCTGTAAAAGAAAAGAAAGAAAAAAAAGAGAAACATTCCAATCAGATATAAATGCATAGCCACTTCCCCATAAATATACACCCAACTCTTTTTTACACGGTCTTTTTTTGCATGTTTTGGAAATAACACAGTTAACTGACATACTTTTTTGCACACATTTTCTACTCTAGCTCGAATTCAAGAAAAAACAATTAGTTCCAATTTCAACAGTGTAATCAGAAGTCGATCGATTTATGCGCGCACATGTGTGAGTGATTTGGTCTATTTCATGACATGTTAACTTTACATTCTGGTGTTACACGGGCTCTATTCACGGGTTTTTATTCGAAATATAATCTTGTGGCATTACATTTTAAATATGATCAAGCAAGGCGTAGATTCGCCGAATGGGCCCAAAAGAAGATTGCCGATGTTCCCGATTTTCATAAGCGAATTTTGTTTAGCGATGAAGCGCACTTCTGGTTGAATGGCTACGTCAACAAACAAAACTGCCGCATTTGGAGTGAAGCTAATCCCCAAGTGTATGTCGAAACACCGCTGCATCCAGAAAAAGCTGACTGTTTGGTGCACTTTATGGGCTGGTGGAATCATTGATCCGTACTTCTTCAAACCGATGAAGGCCACAAGTTACAGTCAATGGTGATCGGTATAGAGCCATGATTAATAACTTTTTCATTCCTGAATTGAACAATCATGATGTATAGGAGCTGTGGGTCCAACAACGCGGTGCAACATGTCACACAGCTCATGCCACAATCGATTTATTGAAAGACACGTTTGGTGACCGCCTAATTTCACGTTTTGGACCTGTGAATTGGCCTCCAAGATCTTGTGATTTAACACCGCGAGACTTTTTTTTTCTGTGGGGCTATGTAAAGTCATTGGTCTATGTGGATAAGCCACA
>BMAU01015141.1:112500-212500 GCA_019973935.1 Trichonephila clavipes | reverse complement strand
TTTTGCGGTTATTTATATTAATTTTTTTAGAAACATAGAATTACCTTCGTGGTTTATTCGGAATAGACTCGCATTTATCTTCAGGCAAATATAAAAGTATATCATTTTTTCCTCTTCTACTCTATTATAAGAAATCTAATTTTTGGTATCAATAAATGTATGTTAGAAAGAAATTCGATGATATTTGTTAAAAAAATTTTGTATTAACTTTTTTCGGGGAAATTGGGTTTTTAAAATGAGTGTAAGATATCATTTACAGAAAAAAAAATGGAGGGAAGTTTATTCTCTAGATACCATGAATAATTTCATCCTTATAACATAAACCTTATTTTATAAAAATTTCAATTTTTGATTATTACACATGTTATTTTCATATTATATATTTTATTCAATATATCTACAATAACCTTCAAAATGTATGGGGCATATAATTTTTAGACACAAACAATGAAGGTAAAGTATATGGTGAGTAGGAATTATCGAATGTTAATTCAATACTATCGTATGAAATTAATATGCCTGTAATCCCATATAGCAAATGGAGGAAAATGCAATTATTTCATTTTTGTACCTTATGTAGAATGCGAAATTCTTTAACGCTTGGTAATTTGTAATGTTTATAATTAATTCATTATTGGTCATGATTATATATATATATACGTATATGTATCAAAAGTTGCCTAACTGATATATTAAGATGACAAAACTAACAAGATAGTTCATTGAGATATCTTTATGTGCCTTAATGAAATGTCTTTACATAGTTCCGAGACTCTAGGATCAATTAGATTCAACAAATTCAATATAAGAAGAATTCAAGAGATTCTATTTCCAGCAGCCAATCTCCTGCTTAAGATCACTTTGAGGTATTTCGGTTGGAACGAAAACAGAACACTACTGTGCTTCAGCTCATTTCAGATAATTGGAATAGACAACTTACCTATAATACCTATTTATGTTGGACGATTGAGCACATCAGCTATGGACAAGAACAGCTCTCTTCCTAGAAGAGTTTTCGTTTCCATTACAGAGTGATTTGGGTCATGTTCCTATCGTTAGAAAACAGAACACACCAAATACTAAAGATGTAACGAAAGCAACAAGCAGCACGCATGGTCATATTCTTATGTTATGGAAGCCATTTCCTTTAGTATTTCAAACTGGAACGCTGGCTAGTGATAGATAATTGCAGTTAAACAATTTTGTTGTTGTGTTGTTGTTGTTGTTACCAATGCCACCTGATCGGCATAGGCCAGATCGAGGCCCACGAAATTCATCATGACAAATGGCTAAGTGACGTCTGTCGTTAGCCGTAGCTTTGAGCACCATACAGGTGACAGTACGATTTGGCTCGATTCCGCCCAATTTAGAGGAGAACACTCTGGGAGTGGTCAGAAGTCTCCCACCTATCTTCCCTTTCCACCAACCTCACGAGAGGACTTGTGGCTCGATGGCTATTTAGAGTACCCCCATGCCGCGCAGGAACTATACATTTACAAACATCCATGACTTCTCCAGGATTCGAACCTAGTCCCTACGGCACAACAGTCAGCATCGCTGACCACTATACCGGATGGGCGACTCCATTACGACTTAATTTTAAATATGATTAGTAAAACTACATCATTACTCACAGCTTATACAGAAATCGAAGAAAACATACAAATCAGAGAATTTTTAAAGTAATTGGCTATCAATGCGTGATTGATAACCTTCACTAATGTTTTCCACTTTTTTCTACCAATACTACTCGTATTTTTTTACAAATTTGAATGATGTTCAAAAAGGTTTGAACAAAACTTTTGTATATCGTTTTTAATTTTAACTAATGAAGTAAACTAGAGACACCAACAAGCAATAGAGCAGTTTTATAAATACACTATAGATGCAAATTTCGACAAGAGAAAGAAACATTAAATATGCATAAGATTTTGTAAACATCTGAACAACTTTTACAAAAAAAAAAATGAATACATTGAATAGTTACTTTTGAGCTACCATGTGTATCATTATTAGTTTGTTTTTTGAATCAAAAACGTGTTTTGTGGGCCTTAACAAACTTTGTTACATGGATTTTCTTTAATTATTTATATAGAGATGTTGTCTTGTAAGAAATTAAAGAAAAATATACGAAAGAGATTTTTTAAAGATTTTTCCTATTTCTCAGAAAATGCGATGATTTGTTTAAAAAATATTTAAAATTTCACTCAAGTGGAGTAACACTGCACGAAGTAATAGAATAAATAAATCATATGACTGTAAAGGAAAATATTCAGAAAATAATTGTTTACTTAACAAAGCACAAGGTTGAACATAGACAAAAGGAAATATATATCGCAATGGAAAAATGTTCAAAACTTAAATTTCAATTATGTTACCATTTATTAACTAGGATTTATCACCCTGCGTATATCCCATTCTTTTAAGTGATAAAAAATTCATATTTTTTTTACATCATTGCTAAAATTAATATTTTAAGAGTATCACTACTTTAAAAACAAAACACATAGAATATTATTTGAGCTATGATTTGAAACATAAAATGAGTTTAACTATGGATAGTTCAACACAGAAATGTCTTCCTTAAAAAAATAATAAATTCCAATTACGTGCGATGTAAAATTCTTGAAATGTGCTCACTTTTTCCCCAATGTAACTCGATTCCTTATCAATGTTTTCTTTCTGCTGTGGCTCACCTTTTGACAGTGGTTGGATAAATGCTACAGACATCAGCTAATTCTAGCCCATTTTTTTTTCTTTTTTTATTGAAAACAATTATAAAATCCCCGTCCACCACAAAGTATCACACGGGCTTATAGAAGTAAGTATTAAACACACATTCAAGGGAAATTAAACAATTAAAAAAAATGAAGTTAAGAAGGATTACAAACAGTTACAACAAATTTACAGAAATTTTTGAAAGCACTTCTGGTGGAAAGAAGTTGGTGAAAATTCGGTGGCCAATTAATGTTGAGTCTCTTGAACGCTAGTCTTATGATCTTTCTCTCTCTGACATACTTGGAACACAGAAGGATTACATGTTCTACATTTTCCTCGCCACCAATATTACAGTCACAGAAAGATGAAGGAGCTAAATTAAATTTGTTCAGGTAGCTTTTGAAATTACCATGACCAGTGAGAAATTGGGTTAATTTGTAGTTAGTGTAAAAATGATGTGATATGATAGTCTCTTATTAATGGTGGGAAAAAATTTCTTTGTTATGCTCCCCTTATTAGAAATGAAATATTCTTGGTTCCAAGACTTCATCATTCTTTCTTTCGGGATCTTCTTGTAAAACGATTTAGGAATATTAACGTCAATGTCAATTTTGCGCTTGGTTGCAGCTTTTGCAAGCCAATCGGCTCGTTTAATAGCCCATTTAAATATAAAATTTCATTATTGTTTGATCAAAAGTTTTTTTCCCACCTTGTGAAAGAGGTCCAAGTTGCGTGATATTAACAACTCCTGTCTCCTGATCTGGAAATCGAAATAATTGACGACTTGAAGAGTTAATTATCTAAAAGTAGTACAGTGGGTGATCGGTGAACGAACAGATCGGTTAACGAACAAACCGGCTAACGAACACTTTCACGAAAGATTTTTGTGTTCGGATAACGAACACTTTCAAAAAATATTTTTTGTTTTTGGACAACGAACACACATATTCGGAGGTGATCAGGGATACACCCCTGAAATTATGGATGAAATTTTGACAACTGTTAGAGATCTGGAATTGGAGGTGAACGAGAGGATGATATAGAAGAGCTCATAATGGGACAAAAAGATGAACTGACGCAGAAGAACTCCAAGAAATTTTGAATGAAGAACACCAAGAAACACAGCGAAATGTGTCTCCTTCTGAACAAGAGGAAGACGAAATAAGACCAATGCCGACATCTGCCATTAAAGATCGTTTGAAAAAGTGGGCGGATGTCAGAGCAATGGTCTTAGAATGACACCCAAACCAAGATGATGTCAGTAGCGTTGGGGATCTTTACGACGACAATGTTATTTATTACTTCTGGAAAATTCTGAAAAAGAAAGAAAATCAATCGACATTGGACATGTTCTTCAACGCCGCATAAGCAAAAAATGAAAAGGCCTGATTAATATGCAAGATTATACATATGTATTATTTTTTAAAAAAACTTACTAAGAAATTATACATTTTTTAAAATTTAATTTTTAGGGTCTCCAGAACGAATTAATCGATTTCACATAGAAGTCTATGGTGAATCGATGATCGGTTAACGAACAATTCGGATAGCGAACATAGTCTTGGAACGGATTATGTTCGTTAACCGATCACCCACTGTAGTTGCATAGTTCAGCTGTAGTGCCTTTACTGAATTCAAGCCTTAAACATCGGTTTTCTTGAGGTTTAAGCTATCCGACTACCCTAAAATCATGATTATTATTTTTAAAAAAATGGCAATTGTTTATTTATTTATTTATTTTTATGATTTTATTTTATAGGTCATCTAGTTAGCTTAATAAAAATACCACATTTTTATTTTCCATTCACTAGAAAAAAAACTACAAGTGTTTCAGTGAAAGCAAATACCATAACTTAACATAAGATGTCAAATTTTAAAATGTGTTTTTTTCCGAAAAGCTGATTCGGGAACAGTGATTACTCAAAAAGTTTTTTTTTTTAAATAGTTTGTTGAAATTTGTTTGTATGTTCTGTATAAGTGTTTTAACCTTTAGGTTTATCTATCACTGTTTTTACAAAATGTACAAGTCTTTATGTGAATATAATAACTGTTATTCAAGTAAAATTTCGTATGGTGACTAAAATAAAGGGCTATGGTTTTTGTAAAAATTAAAATACCTCTTAACCTCAGGGTCATTTCAAAAAGAATTTGCAAAGTAATACAACAAAATAGAAAAATTGAGCATTTGATCAGTTACTATTTGTACAGAGCGGGCCTCGTTTATATAATTTTTTGTCAATTTTTACCCATTTTTTCCCATTTTAGTAGTAATAATTTATTTTTCTCTTCTTAATTTTAGCCTTTTTTTCTCAACGTGTACTAAATAATTCGAAAAGCCTCCCAAAAAATCTCCATATCTTCATTTTTTTTAAAAAAAAAGTTGTTGCAAGTAGTCATATACCTAAACACTTGCAATATTACACCGCATTCAGATGCTTTTTACAAATGAAGTTCTATCAGATACACCACGCATTTATATGGTGTATTTACACATTTTTTCTACATTTTTATAAAATGCACCGATTCCTGTGTCATCAGTTCTAATACAAGTTACATCCTCCAAAACAGATAAAATTGTGTGTATACATGATATACTTTCCTTCACTTTGAAATATTTAAACTGTAAGTGTCACCCATCCGGTATAATGGTGAGCGACGCTGACTGCTGTGCCGTTGTGCCTGGGCTCAAATCCCGGAGAAGACATGGACGTTTGTAAATGTATAGTGCCTTCGTGGCATGAGGGTACTTTAAATAGATGCCGAGCCGCAAGAAAAGGGGAAGGTAGGGGAAGAGAAGTGGGAGGCCCCTGACCACCCCCAGAGTGTCCCCCTCAAAATTGGGATGGAACCAAGCTAAATCGTTCAGTCACCTGTATGGTGCTCAAAGGTACGGCTAACGACAGGCCTCACTTAGTCCTTTGCCATGATGAATTTCATGGGCCATGATCTGGCCTTTGCCGTTTAGGTGGCATTAGTAACAGCAACATACTGTAAGTGTTTCAATTTAATCTACAAAATTTTATTCATGGACGTTACAAATATAAATTATTACTAGTTTAAAGAGATTTTAAATTTCTAACTATAACGTAATGCGTATTTTTGAAAGGGTTTTAAATATAGACGTGTAAGGTTTAACGAAAATTCAATCTTGTTTAGGAGTTAAATTCAGCGTATCGGTAAACAACTATTTAGTACATTAAATATTCCTACTTTGATGAATACGGAATGAGGAAAACAGATTTAAACAAATAATGCACTAGAGTTATTCGGTAAAATTTTCCGGAGGGGCTTTTACGGTTAACTTTCCAGTAGTATTATTCCTCAAGCGAATATAACATTTGTTGGAATCAAATTTTTCGCGACATTGCTCAAAAGACTGATGGTTTCTGTGGAGAAGCAGAGTTACAATGGCTTAAAATGTTATCACATTCTTAATTGTATAGTTATATGTTTTAATTTCTAGGAGTGTATTTCATTTAAAAATATTTTTTAAGATTTGCTATCATATTTTGATGAATTATTTTTAAAAATATGTGTTTAAAAATCCCGAAATCTTCACATATTGTTACATTAAGTATTCTGACATTTAGGAATTACTTATTTTCATAATTATGGGTTATTTCAGATTTCATTTGCTTACTTTAAAAGCACTTTAGTGCATTTTATACAATAAGTAAATTATTATGTACAATTGTATACGTAGTAATATAGATTTAGAAAAATGTACAAAAGGGTACAGTGTACAAATGTACAACTTGGGCATTTTTTCTTTAAAGTCTAAAAATATACATTTATAGTGCTTACAAAAATAAAATTCCTTCTAATTTTAGTGCTCTACTCTGGTGCATTCACCTCTTTCTCCCTTAATATTTCTTTTTCACACACACGTAAACACACACACTTTTAATAAAATGTATGCAAACAGAAAAGTACAACATTTATTTCGTACTGAACGGCCTTTAAACTGGCCTTACATTTGTATGATTGCAATGAAATACATACTTACATAAATGTATTCTCATGCTGATGTTTAATAAAATTCAATATTTGTAGGATGCGTTGATTGGAGAATTTATGTAACAAATTAACTCCCATAAAAAGGAATAACTCTATTTTCAAATATACTTAGATTGCCTCCGTATTATCAAGATAATATGAAACCATTCAGAGTTGCGGAAAATTATACATATAATCACCATGACATAAAAAGATCAAGATATTATTTAGGGCTTTTCAGTGTGTGAGTGATTGGTAGGTTTTATTGAGTAAAAAATAATCCTTGCTGAAGAAAACTCGGCCTGATGTGGAGAGAATGGTGGTCGAGTTTCTGAAAAAGCAGGATTAAAGAATATAGGATTAAAAAGATTAAGGGCAGTCGGAAACCTCTATACCGACAATGTTAAATTGGCTGTTTTCGAGGTACATTTTCTCAAAATCTGTTATATGTACATGCTTGAAATTTTTCATATAATTAAAATACACATTTCTCATTATACTCAAATGAGCTTTTAGCTAATTTTGAATTTTTTCATAATTTATAAAATATTTTATCAAACATAGTTTACGTTAACCCGTATTTCACATAAAAAAAATTTGTAAAAAATAAATTTTGGGTTTTTTTACAAAAAGCTCATTTCAGTATATATTAGCCATCATTATAAATATATCATTAAAATTTACATATCTGTGAACAGTAGTTTCTAAGAAAAGGAACATCGAACATGAAAAATTGACATTTTGAGAAAAATAGATTTTAACGTATAATTACTTTTTAATTAAAACATTCCAGCTCAATATTCTAAATCATCAGCATTTTTTAGTAGCTCATCATCTTCTTTCTTCTTTTTAAGTCTTTTTTCCTTCCTAACTTCCTTTGTTTTTTGTAAACAATAGTATTTTGCTCGTAACAGCATCTGTTTGTCGAGGCACTCCATCGCCTGTACCGTGTAATCACCAGGCTCAATACACATTTTTCTCAAAATTTCTAGTTTTGATACATTCCCCATATTAAATGAGGAAACTGCATCATATGTACCCAATGACAAAACTTCTAATTGTACAAATGTTTTCTTCGGTACACGAGACCATATTACATTATTTACATTCCTGTTTTTTCACACTTTATACATTTTACAGCTTCAAAAAACACACAAGCTAAAAGGTTAATGTCCACAATAACATTTCTGAAATCAGAAAAAGCCTCATCCGAATATGAAATATCCATGTTTACAATTTTTCTCTCACTGGCAGATGGTTCAGTTTCATTAGTACAAAGCTTTGCACCATCAGCACAATTCTTTTCATCAGCAGAGTTCTTTGGAACAGTAGAATTGCTTTCACCACAACCATCATTACTTTTATTACATCTTCCTTTATTAAAAACTCCTCTTCGTTTCTTAAATACTTTAGTTGATGCTCTAGGCATGGTAAAGTCGATATATTATAGCAATTTTTTTGAAAGTTTAAGCTTAATAATGTTAAAGAATACTTGCGAGTTCAAAAATTACAACGCAGTTTTGAAAGTGTAAACAAACACTGATTCGACCGTTAAAAATACAGTGAAGTTTCAAATGGGTTAGGAAATAAAATAATAAAAGGCTCAATTTATACAATAAAAGATAAATGTTTTGATTTATACCAGACGCTCAACTTTTAAGCCAAAACAAAAAACTTTGTTTACTTTTACGCTTGTGAAATGGGCGTGGCCCAGTTTCAACGATTATTTAAAAATAGGTTTTTAGGGCCTCTACTTACCCTAGAGGTTAAAGTAAGGTATTTTTAGAAAGGTTAAAATCTGTACTATGTGGAAATGTAAAAATCTCAAATTGTCAAAAAAATCAAATTTTACCTTTCCGACTGCCCTTAAAGTATCAATATATGTGTTTCCTGAAAAAAAATATTGTACTGCACTTATTTGTATTGTTTGCTTGAGAATAAAACATTAAGTAAACTACCCAAATACCGTTAAACAAAGGAAAAGTACGTAATTTATGAAGTGATTGAGAATTTAGTACATGAAAAAAATCAACTCCTTAAGTGACTACGTATAAATCCGTCTCGTATAATCAGTGGTTTATGAACCCAGGCCGTATATATCCGTTTCTCCAAAATCCGATCATTTTCCTTTGCGCAGCTATCAGTAAAGCTATTCAGAAGGGTTTACGAATGTAATAAAATAACCTTAAAAGTCTTTGCAAAGGATTTACTTATTTCAGAAAAAAAAATGTTTATCTGTGCCTTTTCACTCCCCTACTCCAATGCACCACATACGTGCTCCTATGGGAAAAAAAAGGTGGCACAAGGGAGCGAATCGCGTAACTTTTAATTGGCAGTGTAAAGGTTAGTGTATCCGACTACGTTCGGAACCGTGATTTTAAAAAAAAAGCCCATATATGGATAATTTTCATGATATTTAGTGTCATTCAGATTAGAATGCACGCATGCAATTGTGTTTAGGAGATTTTGACAAAAAATTCTATTTAAATATAATATTTTAGCAAAAAATTAACTTAGAATAATCTTCTTTCCAAATGCCCTCCTTTTCTGAAAAACGGTTCTTTTATAATAATATTTTACCTGTATATAGCTCAGACCTCTCTACAGAGGCTCAACTAGAATGTTTGAAAAATTCACATTATTTTCAGAGTTACCATCAATTGAAATAATTATTGGCGTTTTTTTTTAAACTTGTTCCCCTCTGTTGTCGTAAAACGTGGATAAAAAAACTTCTGAGTTATATGTTTCAAAAATTCTAGTTGAGCTTCTGTACAGAGGTCCGAGCTATATACAGGCAAAATATTATTATAATAGAAGCATTTTTCACAAAAGGAGAACATTTAGAAAAATGATTACTCTAAGTTAATTTTTTGTCAAAATATTGAATTTAAATACATTTTTTGTCAAATGTCCTTAAAACAATTTTATGCATATATTCTAATCTAAGTGACACTAAATATCATGAAAGTTATACATTTCTGCGCTTTACAAAATCACAGTTCCGAACGTAGTCGGATACCTTAATGAATCATAGAATAAAGTAATTTACCTGTTCACCTACGCCTCCTTTATGAAGGCATAAAAATGTCTATAATGAAAATTAAGTAGGTAAAACTTTGCAAAAACTGGCTATTTTTTTTTAAAAAAAATATGTGTAACGTCCTATTGTCTTCCGTACTGCACTTTACGTTTTGCTGTTTCATCAGAAAAGACGACGAAGGACGGGTAAGTGCATTACCAAAGTACCTTGTTGCTCAGAATATTGAAAGGCGGTTTGGAGAGCCTTAGTACCTCTCTATGTAATATTTTAAGAGTTTGTACGGTGTCCTCAACGTTAACTTTTTCATCAAATTGCGGCATTTTTCATTAATTGTGGCAACAGCAATAATTTCTGCATCAGACATAAAATTTTGTTCGGTATCGTTCTGGAACCACACTGGCTTCTGCACATACATGAACTCTTTTCAAGAGATCGGGAAAATTCCCATTTTCTATAACATGTTCAACAACATATGGTGGAAGAATGGGAGATGTGGAACTTTACACAAAGAAATGCGGGTCCTTGAACGGATCTTCATACGGGGTTTTTTGACCTGCTAGGGAAGGTCGAGTTATCCGAACAGCCGATTTATCAATTACCGAGTTTTCAGGATTTTATTGTATTCATGATAGTACAGTTCATTCACTTAATCGTCATATTTAATGCAAAGATTAACTATTACTTGTTCTCGGAGGTCGTAATCACAATTCCTGTGTTAATTTACTCTACACTGGTGTGCAAAAAGTAAGGACAAAGTCGAAAAATTATCATATCCGCTGAACGAAGAGGCAGAGACGACAGAAAGACCAATCAGGAGATTAAGTAAGGTGATGTACGGTAGCACATGCGCAGATATGCAGGTAGACGTAATGGGGGAGTGTCTGAGTAGTATAAAGCATGTTGTCGGTGTAAGATCAGTATTTCTGGCAAAGAGATCGCACGCCGTATAGCAGTTAAAATCACACCGAGTTGCAGCCTCAGCGAGAAATGGCGAATAATCAATCTGTTAGACGACATCTGGATGCTTTTACTCGAGGTCGAATCATTGGGAAGTTGAAGGAAGGCCGCAGTGTGACAAGTGTGGCTGCAGAGTTCGGAATTGCTCACAGCATCGTTTCACGACTTTGGAGACAATTTCAAACTACAGGAACAGCTATCCGGGTGTACAGTAGTGGTCGTCCACGAAGAACCACACCCGCAGATGACCGGTACATTGTCTTACAGGCCAGAAGAAACAGGTGGCAGACAGCGGGAGAAATCGCTAAACACACGACACAGGCGACTGGACGACCGATATCGCGTTTTACCGTGGCCAGAAGACTGCACGGTGGTGGTCTGTTTGCACGATGCCCTGTACGGTGTGTACCTTTAACGCCTGCCCATCGGAGAAGGCGTTCTCTGTGGTGCCGGACCGGGAACTCCGGAATTGGAGAGACAATGAATGGGGACGAGTACTCTTTACAGATGAGAGCAGATTCGGTTTGAGTAGCGATTCTCCTCGCATACTCATCTGGAGAGAGCGGGGAAGCCGCAATCATCCCTCGAACATCATTGAAAGGGACAGGTATGGAGGTCGCGGTGTTCTCGTTTGGGGAGGCATCATGCTTGGTAGTCGTGCAGACCTTCACATCTTCGACGCAGGTTCAGTCAACGGGACCCTTTATTGTAACGAGATTCTTCTTCCATATGTGCGTCTTTTTAGAGACGCTATGGGTCTGCAGTTTCTTTTCATGGACGACAATGCACCATGTCATCGCACAGTAGCTGCCGAACAGCTCTTAGAGAGTGAGGATATTGAACGTATGGATTGGCTGGCACGATCTCCGAATCTCAATCCCATCGAGCATGTATGGGATTTTCTATGCAGACGCTTGGCAGCTCGTACCTTACCACCAGTAACAATTCGGGAGCTTCGATTGGCGCTGCAAGACGAATGGGCAGCAATGCCTCAACAACTCATTGACACCCTCATTCTCAGCATGGGCAGACGCTGTGAAACCTGCCTAGCAGTCAGGGGAGATCATATCCCCTACTAAAGACCGGATGTTTCTTGCTGGACACCCATCACAGGGATATTTCGGCCTTCAGTTGCATTGCGCTCCATGCTACTTTTTCAATCAAGCTTCTTTTTATCCTTCTGATTTCTCTTTTAGTAAGTGTTGCTTACATATTACACATGCCCTTACGTATTGGAGATCTTACGGTATTAAATGTGTTGATTTGAAAAGCTTTTGTACAAAGTTATATTGAAAAAATCGTCTCGTACTTAATTTTTGCACACCATCGTATATATACTGCACAAAATAATTAAAGGATATTGCGGTTTTAGGTGGATCTTGTGGCTGGGAAACTTTTTAGATGATTGATAAACGGTAGACAGACGTAGTACGTTATATGAGAATAAATTACACATGTTTGGCAGAAAAAAATGCATTTTATTGCGCATTTGTGTACAAAAGGGGAAAAACACAATTTGTGCATATGAGAAAAAAAGAATAAGAAAAGTTGTTTTCTTCAAAGGAAATCATTTTCAGTAGGAGGGTATGGTTTCCACGGACGACCAGCAACGTTGAGCACCTTTGAGGCATGGCGTCAATGAAGCTATTAATCACGAGTTGGGGTATTCTATTCCACTCTTCCAGAAGAGATATTTCCAGTTCTTGTAGAGTTTGTGGGGGCAGTTGGCGGCTAGCAACTCGTCTTCCTAGAGCGTCCCAAACGTGCTCTATTTAATTCATGTCTGGAGAACACGCTGGCCATTCCATTCGTACGGTTCCTTCCTCGAAAAGGAAATTCTTCCCCATGTTAGCACGATGTGGCCCGCAGTTTTCGTCCATTAAAATGAATTCATCTCCAATTGCTTCAGCGTAAGGGACTACAATAGGTCTGAGGATCTCATCCCTATATAGGCAAGCAGTCAGAGGTCCATCTCGAATGATGTAGAGGTCTGTGTGCCCGTCAATGGAGATGCCACCATACACCAACACTCCCCAACCGCCAAATCTGACACTTTCGTGCACGAAACACACCTACTGCCACGGTCCTTCCAGATAAAAATACGCCTATTATCCGGATGAACAGAAAAATGGGACTCGTCAGAAAAAGAACATTGCCCATTTATTTCTCCTCCAGTTCACATGCTCTCATGCCCACTCCCTGCGGTCGCGACGATGCCTTGATGTTAGTCTAACACATACCAGCGGTCGGTGAGCATACAGACCTACAGCATGGAGCCGGTTTCGGACAGTCTGAGTTGAAACCGTGGTGCCAGTAGCCGAGCGAAGGTGTTGTTGGAGAAGAGTAGCGTTCATATTTCGGTGTCTCCGAGCCGTTACCACTAAATAATGATCTTCATTGAGCGTTGTTGCCTGTCTACGACCTTGTCCTGGTCTTCGGCCTGCACTTCCAGTCTCCAAAATTAAAAGGTTCCCGATCCTGAAAATCACCCTTTGTGACACTCCAATGGCTTGCGCTACTTCGGCTTGAGTTTGGACCCCTTCTAACCTACCAACAACTCTCCAAGTTTCTGAATCGGTTAAATGACTTCGCTGAGACATCATACTCATCAAAACAAATCAGTCACTGAATGCCGATCATCCTTGTCTTCATTTCAGTTGAAAGTCAAATTTCATTCGCTGCCACTGAAGCGACGGTTTTGACGTCGAACTGAAAATTAGCATACTGTACAGATTTAAAATCAGAAAAATTTGCATTTGTGATTCTCTTCTTCCATTTTCGGTAAAAAAAATTTCGCTTATATCTTTATTTTATATAAAACTTACAATATCCTTTAATTGTTTTGAGCAGTGTATTTTAATACAAATAATAAATTTACTTTCGCTATTTCTGCATGAAAAAAATATGTTTAATCTATAATAATATACATGACAACAAGATTATTTAACGATAGAAAATATGTATCTTTTGAGAAAAAATAGACTTTAAACATTCAGACATTACTGAAAAAAAGACATTATATAAAGGGTGTTTTTTTAGAGGTATAGAACGTTAAATTGCAATAAAACAACGATGTATTATTCGATTGACATGATTTTTTTTATTCGAAAGATAATCTTGTGGCAGTACATTTTAAATATGATTTCTAGGATATGACTGCCACGGCTGGCTCGGATGTAGTCCAATCTGGACGCCCAATTTTTGATGACTTCTTCCAACATTTGTGGCCGTATATCGGCAATAACACGGCGAATGTTGTCTTTCAAATGGTCAAGCGTTTGTGGCTTATCCGCATAGACCAATGACTTTACATAGCCCCACAGAAAATAGTCTAGCGGTGTTAAATCACAAGATCTTGGAGGCCAATTCACAGGTCCAAAACGTGAAATTAGGCAGTCACCAAACGTGTCTTTCAATAAATCAATTGTGGCACGAGCTGTGTGACATGTTGCACCGTCTTGTTGGAACCACAGCTCCTGGACATCATGATTGTTCAATTCAGGAATGAAAAAGTTAGTAATCATGGCTCTATACCGATCACCATTGACTGTAACGCTGTGGCCTTCATCGTTTTTGAAGAAGGATTCCACCAGCCCATAAAGCGCATCAAACAGTCAGTATTTCTGGATGTAACGGTGTTTCGACAGACACTTGTGGATTAGCTTCTCTCCAAATGCGGCAGTTTTATTTGTTGACGTAGCCATTCAACCAGAAGTGCGCTTCAGCGCTAAACAAAATTCGCTTATGAAAATCGGGAACAACGGCAATTACGTTTTGGGCCCATTCGACGAATCTAAAAGCGTTGTTCAGGCGTGAGTCTATTCATGATGAATTGCCAAACCAAACTGAGAATAAATCACTTGACAGCTGTTAAATCGATCGCCATCTTGGAAAGTAATGCCAACTTAAACTTCTATACCTGGAAAAAAATACTCTTTACATACATATATATACTTCAGACATTACTGAAAAAAATATTTCTTAAGAAGAACGTTGAAAGAAAGAAATATAAACCGATAAAAGTTTACAAGATTGTAAAAGTTGACGAAATTCTTATTGGAACTAATAGAGATTCAAATCTTCAATTATATATATATATATATATATATATATATATATATATATATATATATATATATATATATATATATAGTAAGTATGAAAGTATGAAATCTGGCATTCTATAGAATTCGTAAAACTAGCCGGCAATGTATGAAATCATTCTTATTACCCACATTGCCTAGGCATTCTATAGAATGTTTAATGAGAAACCGGCAAAGTATGAAATACATCTCCGATTCGTTTCGAATATTGCGTGGCATGACGCAAGACTGTTAACGCATGCCTCAGAACTCGCCCTTATAATTTGTCAGTTGTACAATTGAGGTTTGTTTGGAAGAGTGTCAAAATACTCAATTTTACTTAAACTTGTTAAACAAAATTCGGTTTATTCCTACGCTGCATGAAAATGGAGGAGCAACAGTGTTGGAGAAGCGGCGTGGTCTATAGCAAGATTCGGTAACCTATAGCACTAGGTACAATTCTCAGTGTAGTATTTGCACTACTCAACACATACATGTGTCAATTTTGGAATTTTAAAAAAAATTCTCTCCTGTGTGTTGTTCGCTGAATAATATTGGTAAATTAGTTTGACACGTCACAGCTGAAAGGTTGCTGACCCCTGGTATGTAAACATAAAGCAACTAATCAACGACGAACAAGTCAAAATTCGAGTTAATCCAACAATAGAAAAAAGTTATTTCATAGCTGAATTTTTTTTTACTTGAAGTCAATAACTGATAAAAAATGCGGATTATACTGCTAAGAAGAAGCCCAGGTCTTATTGGTGGCCGAATAGCTATAATCCCTTGTAGTAGGTTTGTTGAAAGTAAAAGTAAACTCATTTATAACCTACTAAAGAAGGCGTCATTATCATACAGCAGTGGTCCCCAACCCTTGGTCCGTGGATCAAATGGTATCGGACCTCTCAAAGAGCATTGAATTATTTATATTGTATTTGTTTAATGAAGTGTATTTCTCTCATGTTTATGCGACTTTTAATAGAAATCCTTTTAGATTTCATGTAAAATCACTTTATATTTCTTTTTGAGGACTAAATTATTTCTGAAGGCATGTTTAAATACAATTAAATTAATAAATTAAAATTATTTAAAATGTAAATAATCCACGAAACGCGGTAAAATTAACAAACGGTGACCTGACCGGAAGATTAAATTTGGGAATCACTGTTATACAGAATTATGTCACGGATTTTCAGGATGTGATAGAATTCTGTGAAAGAGAGAGAACTCACACACACAACACGTTATGATATTTCACTGGGCATCCACCTTTTTGAACCTTGCCAGAATAAACAAATAATATTTTTAAAAAAGTTATTGATGTGAAATCTGATTATTTTCCGGATGCCAATATATTGGCACTTGTAATGAGTAGTATGTTTCTATCGACTTGGAATTTCTGAAGGAATTTTAAAACAAGTATATATGAAATCACAATTCACTTTGTGCTCTAAGAACTTGCTTAGAAATGAAGGCATTCCTGACCATGGAATTCCTCTCTTGTCAGTTGCAATTGCTCAGTAAAATAGAAGCAGCCAAGGATTTATGTGCAAGGATTATTAAAACAAAGTACCAACTTAAGAATTGTCTTTGCGTTAAAATATAATTAAAAATGTTATTCAAGCCTACCCTGTTGCAACAAATAGGTTAATTTTGATTTCTTGTTTTTTATGTGAAAATTTCTTTTCCTTAATAAAAAAGAGATAAATTATGTTTGGTACAACTTTCATTTTCCTTTACGTATTTTGAATAATTTTTGTTTCTAATGGTACTCTCAGTATTTTGTCAGAATAACATTTTTGTTTTTAGGAATGGGCATCATTGATATAATGGCATTATGGTATTTTTATATTTTGCTTAAATATCTTTGGTCATTCTATAGAATGCCTAGACATTCTATACAATGCCTAGGCTAAGTATGCAATAGTCATATTTCATACTTTGCCTAAAAAACGTCAGGCATTTTATACAATGCCTAGGTGTTGTATAGAATGCCGGTATTTCATACTTTGACGGTAACATATTCATCTAATAACGTAGAAACAAATCAGTTAAAAGACATTTTGCATCATCACACCATCTTATACCGTGGAATTTCACACTATGTGTCATTTATATTAGAGCGACCTGAAAGGTATCCAAATTCCCAAAAAAAACCTGGAAAAAGATTCTTAAATTTCATTTGAAAAAAATCCAGTTCTAAAATTATATTTATTTGTAACTGTGAATTGCGCTGAAACCGATGCTTATCCTCCTTGATTCTTTATGTAGGATATTTGTATTAAGAGATGCTACATGGAAATTTTTACTAATTAAAGAGTTAAGGTATGCACGATATAGTAGAATGTAAAGAGCCAAACGTGTAAAAATGTGTAACTTAAAATTGTGGAGAATGAGATCTCTTTTGATATTCCTCTTAGATGTGTGTGTGTGTGTGTGTGTATCTTTCAATTCAAATTTAAGTGGTTCTATGCTGGTGATATTATATCATATAACCTCCTTTCCATTTTTAAACGTGGCAAATTATGAATTTCGTAGTTTTTGGCGATATCATTATATATTTTAATTATCGTTGTATTCACTTATGGTTATATTCATTTAAATATTTGTTCCTTGTGGCAGAATCCCAAGTTTTTTTTTTTTTTGAAAAATACAGATTATTCTTTTAAAATATGTATTTTAGTTTTTTCAACATGGTTTATATTTTCTGCGCTGCGTTGCATTGTTGTTATCTCTAACAAATTTTGCTCATTTTTGAATTTTTTAAAAATCTAAAACTAAATATATTTGATTTTTTCAAGTTTGATTTCAACTGCAGTTATTTTACCTAAGCTAAAACACTGGTTTTTGATCATTAGGAATTTTTTTTAACCTTTTTGCATTGTACTTTTTTCTGTTTTCTTTCCAAAACATTTCATGTTAGAATCTAAGGTACTTGAAAAATTTTTTTACGATTATAAAACACTTTGAAGTAAAATGAAATAGGATGTAAAGCTTTTTTTAAAGTTTCTCAAAATTTTGTTTTCCATAAGACCTTGCCACCGTTTTCTCTAAAGCTACTAAAGTTATTTGCATAAATATTTCAGCCTATGTTTCGGGTAGTATGGACAATGAAATAAAGAAACTACTTTGTTGTTCGTAAAATACTGTTTAATTTATAGGGGTTCTTAGAAAAACTAAGTTGTAAATTTATGGAAAAAAGGCATATTGGCTCATACTTTAATTCATAATCTAGTTATGTTAAATTTTGCTTAGTTTTTGCTGCATTATTTTATAACATGTACATAACCTCTTTTATAACGTTTTATTTTATAACATGCGCATAGAGAAATATGCATATTGTATAAGGATTTTGAGCAGAGTATAAACTATCAACACTACATTTTATTTATTTCCTGCGAATCTATAAGTTTCTAAAAAAATATCTTATTTAAAAATTTTAAAAAAATAAATAAACACTTTTTGGTATTTGTTTATGCTTATAATTAAAAATACATCTTAAAGCATAAAAATGAATTCAAAATCTAACTTATTAATAATTTAACTGGCAACCATTTTAATTTTATATAATGTCAGTACAGTAAGTTCTTTTTTTTCAGTTTATATCTTCAAATTGGTAATGGTAGCTTTGATTTTTTTTATTACGTTTAAAGTGTTAACATTACTAATTCTTTTTAAAATTTATTCCGAAGCCAAATTGCTTGGTATATAGTTTTTTTTTAGTTTAACTAATGCTAAAGCCTTTGTTTTGTCTATCTTAGGTATATACTATTTATGAGAGAGAAATCATTTTACGATCTGTTTAATGCTAGTTTTTTCTTCTAAAGCTAGTTTTTTAATTACATTCAAAGTTATCATTTCAATTGTTTCAGAATCTGTATTGTAGAAACCAACTATTGTTAATTTTTTTTGTTATACTTCATGTCCCATTTTCTAACGTTCATTTTCCTCTTTAGTTTGAAGTGAATATCTCTGTTGTGCCATTCTTTTGTTGTAGACCTAATTCCTTTTCCCTGAAAATTGTTTAAACGTTCAATTCTCATTAAAAATGTTTTTAAAGTTTTGAGATATGCTCCCTTGCACAAGGATCAATGGCTTCTTTGATTATCTTATCTTCATCCATTAGCCTTTCACTTTCTTCATTATCATTGACATTTATCACTTTTTGACTAGTTGGATATGGAATTAATATTTTTAAAAGTATTAACTCCTATTAAGCATGGGTTACTGTTTTATAGTAAAGAGTTTAATCCGCGACACAGGGCAATGTTTGGTGAGGTATTACAGTTGTTGAAATTATATTTGATCCCTATATAGCTTAATTAATTATACTACACTTAGTTTTCTTGTGGTATAAAATAAAGCACAGAAAAAATAAAAATGGTAATCTTTACTTTTTTAGTTCATACCATAGATTTCAAGGCAATTTCGATACTCAAAGTAACTCCGTGATTATGATCGCGAAATGATCAAATGTACTAATGATATTTAATAATAGTTACTTAATTTCATTTATAGGTGATTGTATTATAATGAAACCAAAAACTGCTATGCTTATGTTTGTATTAGTAAAGATGTCAGCATTTTTTTTTAAATATTTTTTAAAGGGTGCTATACATTCGGCTCATTTTTTGCAACTCATCATACTATAAAGAAAAAAAATTATAATCTAAGTTACCTTTTTCTGAAACAAATTCTTCCCATAATTTCTGTGTTTATCAAACACATTCAAATTACTGTACGTAGTTTCTACGTATCTAATTAATCTTTCTAAATCAAATGTATTGGAATAAAATTATAAGCACTATTGATGAAATATTTTAGCAAAAGAATAAAAATGGATCCCAACAACTATAATCCAAATATTATTATAAGAAAATATTAAAGTGACAATTTTTGAGCATATTGCATTCGTATATAAAGCGAATCAAACTCTGAATAATAATTCTTTTGATCGGATTCTAGCGGCTGAAAAAAATCATTCAAAATACACAAGTGTGCCCAACTTAAGAAACAGGTGTTTTTTTCTGTCATAACTACTGAGAAATCATCTGAGAGACCTGATATTCAGAAATTAGAGACATCATTTTGAGCTTAAACGATGACGAAAGCACAGTTCCTCAAAAATGTATACAATGCATATAGTACGCAATGAAATAAAAAAAATGTTGTATTGAACTCATAGTATCATTACACATTTTTGTGTCCAAGAAGAACAACTAGTAGATGTCTCTTAGTATGGGATGTGCCCTCCCCTTACTGCAATAATCACTTCACAACCATCTTTACACAGCCAAACTCTATATTTACACACACACACACACACACACATATTGTCTTAAAAATATTTTTCTACCGTGACTTTCTGAGTAATAATAAGGCATATATAATCTGAATAATAACTCACAAATAAGCCATATGAAGTACCGTACTATGTGTTATACTGCATTTCAATTCTAAATCTAATGCTTTGATTAAATCTTCAAATAGTTTTCCACATTCCTAAATAACCTTTTTATGTGATATAGTTTCTATTTTAAAAATGAGTTTCGTTAAATCCATTGTTTTCTTATAAAAAAGCAATATGGTCTTGTATATGACATGCGCATATAGTACAAAGTTACACTATTCAAATTTATTTTTTTGCAAATTTAAAACGCCATTAAGAACGAATACAACTATATGCTTTTCAATCTTTATTTTGTTTTCAACTTTCTCTTTTATAATACAATCTTCTGCTGAACAAGATCCAATTATTCTTAACTAAGCGTTAAGCTCTACAACGCAGTAATGCGTTTAAAGGGACATGGTACGATTTACACAAACATTTTAATTTAAGAATATTCAAAAATTTTCCGTGGCCTTTTGTGTGTGTATGCCATGCAAAACAGATTTTCTGCTCAAAATTTCATAAAAGGCTAGCCTTTTAATTTTTTTAAAAAAAACTTAAAACTTGGGAAGTGATTTTAAAATGCTACTCCTCCTTCAAAAATTTATGTGCATGCATGATTTTTTTATTTACTAGTACATCAAACTATGTATAACACAAGTTGGTATGGGTTTTGCGATAACATCATTGATATTCGTACAATACTTCTTTTTAAGAATGCTTATTGAAAATTCCTTAAAAAATGTATAAAATCTGAGTTTAATTATCTTTAAAAAATAAATATTGCTTTGATTCAAAAACGCTTACCGATATTTTTATATCATCTTTAAATACTTATCTGAGATGTGTTTGATCAGGTAAATTATTATAAACTGTTTATTCATTAGCTTTCATTTTCATATAGTAAAAGCTCTTTGACCTTCATAAACTATGCACTCTTCCTCTTTCATGTATATTTGGGTAGTTTAATTTTTGTTATCTTCTCAAGAAGACAATGCAGTCCAATATTTACTAGGGTAGCACCGCACTATTTCTTTTTGAATCCCATTATCATTCATTCTCACAAACCTAAACACCCTTTGGTACACATTCTGCCTAGTTTTTGGATCCCTACTGGATTATTTCCTTTTAATGTTTGCAGCGAAAATTCATGATTATACTGATTGATTCAAAATTAGTGTGACCAATTTTAAAAGTATATAAGTATTTATGATGAATTTCTATCGTTTTACTAATGGTTTTATTTTAAAAACGAAACATTTAAATTAATATTCTAACCAATTTTATAAGTGGAAGTAAATTATAGTACCAAAAATGCATCTTCAAACCCGAAACAAAATTCTAAAGCTTTCGAAAGATGTTTGTTGAAATTGTTATAAATAAAGCATTTATAAATCAAAAAAGACATTTTTCTAATTTATTACTATCTGAACATTGAAACGAAATAAAATTTGGCTCGCAATCAAAAGATCCAAGGAAAAAATGTCCTTAATGAGAAAGAAAAAAAAGGAAGTTGAAAAGAGTTATCACTGTATAAAATCATCTGCTTCAAAGAACTTTGGCAAAGAAACTGCAGGTATCGCAATCGACCATTTGCTGTCAGATAAAGAAAACTAGTTATAAAAAGGTGAATAAACCTATCATGCTATCAAATGCCTGCCAAGACCATAGAAAACTCTCTTCACTTGTGTATTTAATGTTATGCAAATGTATATACAAAACATGGATAATTTCGGATAAAACAATGTTTCATCCATCACTTACAACTGGCAAAACGAATATACAGTGTATTTCATGCAAAAAACATCACAAAGACTCAGCTCTTTTGGAAAAGACAAGTAAGTCTTCAGGTGTTATGGTATGAACCGAAATATCCTCACAATGCTTTATAAACTCTCTGATGCTACATACTATCAGCAAAAAGTTTTGAAGCACAAGATCAAAGAAAGTAAACGTCTTTACCTTCGAGGAATTTTTTTTACACCAAAATTCTCCAACATGTCATACTGCAAAATCAACTATAAAATGGCTAAAAATAAAAGTATATAAATTTCCTTCCTTTAGAAAAATAGCAATCATCACCTCCGAATATTTTTCTCCTTGCGAATATTTTTTAAGGGAATACTTAAAAAAAATATTTAATAGATGTAAAGTAAGAACACTTCAAAGACTTCAAAAAGTAATTGAAGTTAGAAAATGTCCCTTCAAAATGTCCGAGAAAGCTCTTTTGGCTTAGCTAAACGTTTATGTGTGTGTGTGTGTGTACGGTGTACAATTCTAAAGGAAGCCACACTGAAAATTTCAAGTAAATAACGTTATTCAATAAAATTTATGATGCTCTGAAAACGGCCACTTTTTTTGTATCAACCGGTAATTAAAGCATGCAGCTAAAAGAAAGCCTCATCGAACTATCATCCGACGAAACGCGGAAATTTAAATTTCATTCATCTTTATCAAAATTTCAGTTTTGTCTTTCCAAAAAAAGTTAATACCCTTTTCTTAGTGAACATACGATGAAAATTCTGATTCAATTCTCCACAGCTTATTTATGTGACAAGGCCTTTTCATCTGTCACAGGAATCAAAACACGGTACAAATCTCAGCTTGAAACATAAATGCAGTTCTCAGTCTTGCAGTAACAACCCATAATCTTATTTCAAGCATGAACATGCATCACACAAGGACTTTATATTGCTAAAAGTATGTTATACTTAAACCATTTTTTTAAATGTTTTGGTTTTACTGTTTTTGTCTATATTGTTTATTTTATTTTGGTGTATTAATAAATATTCATTTAGTTACAGTTAATAGTTTCAATTTATTATCTAGGTAAATTTAAAGTTCTTAGATAACCATTTTTATAAACATATAACACTTAAATATCCTATTAGAGGTCCGCGGGATTTAAATTATCAGATTTTGGTCCGAGTGGTTAAAATGTTTGGTGACCGCTGTTCTATACTATGAAGATTAGGAGAAATTAATTAAAAACAATTCCAAAATTTAATATTGTCACAAGCGAATTGAATTATCGAATAAATGAAAAAAAAGCTTATTTTTAGTTAAGTGTTTTTAGACTCAAATACAAATTGCTTTGTAATGTATAAATTACTTCAAAACGGGATTATTGATATATAAACACTGGATGGGGAATAGTACAATACATGGTAATAGTACAATGCAAATAGCAGCAGAGCCTTTACTGACAGAATTTGGGAGATACGTATTGCAAATCGAAAGCGAAAAGAGAGAGCAAAATTTCCCATCAGAAAGTTTTAGAGCATTGTTTAATTAAAACAAACCGACATCTGCCTAGCATGAAAAAGCTGCATTTTTTTTTGTCACCTGTATACCTAAAAATGATCAGATTTTTGTCCAACTAACACTTATTGGATTCTGCGAGGGCGCATTAACAGCACAGAGATACTGCCAACTATTATAAGGTATACCTGATAAATTATAAATGCAGGCAAATGATGTTCACCTGTCTCTATTACAGTTCTTGTGATTCCGTCGTAACGGTGCCTTTGAGCACCAGGTTATTGGAGTGGGAAGCATTCTCAAAGGTTGTTTTGGACCACAAATTATTGGATATGGTAGTAGGGCTTGATGGCCTTCACGATCGCTGAACCTTACTCTATTCCATTTCTTCCCATGGTGTTACGTAAAAGATCTGGTTTATGCAACACTTCATAATGATATGCTGGATATACGTCACCGTATTACAGATACTTGCAACAGTTGACATTTTCATGCTGAAAAATATGCAGAATTACTCTCACGAATGCAAATGTGTGTAACGAGCAAATGCTTACTTTGCGAACATACTCAACGTTAACTTATTATTACTATGTAGTAGTTTGTTTAAAGGGGGAGAGGGTTGTGCTATGTCATCAAACTGTATTGAAGTACATATTATATACAGAAAGATGTCCTTATTTCGTAATAAATTGGCTATTCCTGTCAAACATTTATACTGAATGTAGTGAAATGATTTCGGAAACCTTGGGGTGCATAGGTGACAATCTACTCTATACGCGAGAATCAAATATTATTTCTTATTAATGAAATTATGCTGTAAAACTTTCTAATTGGAAATTTTGCTCTGTCTCTTTTCGTTTACAATTTGCAATGCCAATCGTCCGAATTTTGTCACTAAGGGCACTGTCGTTATTTGAATTAGGTCAGTGTTTCTCAAACTGTGGGGCGTGCCCCCTAGGTAGGCGTAATAACCCTACATGGGGGGCTCGAGCATATTGAAAATTCAAAAGTAAATTACAAGAATTATCAATTTACTAAAAGGAAGGAAAACAAAATGTATTCTGATATTATAAATAATGAAGTACGCATTTTTACTCTGATATACTATACTTATACGAGTCAATGTATCAGTACGGCACAATGTGTTTGATACTAAGTATCAATACTAAGCTAAAAACAAGTTTAATAATTACTAGTGATTTTTTTTCCAAGGGCTTATCATGTACAAAATTTAATATTTTATAATCTGTATGGTTTATAATTAAGGTCGTATCCTAGCTTTAGCGCTCGCGAGTCAAAGTATTATATATTATTACTACACATTGAATGCATTGTTATTGTAGGGGAGGCGATGAAAATTATAACTGAAAATTGGGTCGCGAGTATCGAAAGTTTGTCAAGCACTGGATTAGGTGCATTATTATACCCTTTACCTCCCCTGCAACTTTCTTCATTCGCAAATATTTTCATCCTATGGGCACATTCTAATGCACCTTGTATATTTAAAACAAAAATAAAAATTATTAATTTTAAGGAAGCATCATATATAAATTTTTACTATAATGTAACAATAATAGAAGTTTAATCTATCTAATATGTTTTTATGTGTATGCTTAGAATATTTAGTTTCATTTATATTCATGTTGTTTAGCCTAGACAGCTAAAAAATAAACTAGAAATAAGAGTTATTGTTGCACAAATCACGTAAGAGTTATGTGTTCAAGTCACGTTAGTCTGAAATAACAACACATATATCAAACAAATACAGAACAAAAAGCTGAGAATTCTTGAGTTTAATACAAAAAAAAATCTGTCTTTCCTTCCACTTAAGTTGACGTTTATTTAATCTTTTTTGTTGCCTCAAATCAATTTATCCGGACATTTTTCTTAAAACTTCCAATTTAATTTTTCTCTGAAGTTAAAAATTACTACATATTACTAACACTTAATAACAATTTAAGACAATAGACCAGTATTTTTTTTATGAAATGGAACAAAACAATTTTTATTTCTTAATTAAATTCCAAATTGCCAGGAAAAAAGAGAGAAGGGGAAATCAACAAAACAGCTAATTATAAGGAGTTTATAATGCTTCAATTATAAATAAATTTCATTCCCAAAATAGCTGGAGAAAATGGATTAATATATTTTAATCCAAACTTTCAAATTTTTTTCACATCTAAATCGAAGTAAATTTCTTTTCTATAATTTCACTGTATTGTTATTCGAATTATAAGCATTTGTTTAAAATTATAATTTCCAATTTTCAAAAAACTGAATAAAAACTCTTATAATTTAAATATGAATTCTTAGTCAACAAGAAAAAAAAATATAGAACTTGAATGTAAGTATTGAATCCTGCATTTGTTACTAAATAACGTATTTACTAATCTTTTAGCTAATTCATTATTAACCTATAAGACTAGTATCATTTTTTCCCATATTATTTCATTTTTCGAAATTAAATACATCTGTAACGAGCAATGGGGTTTAAATGTCAGTTCTATTAACCAAAGAATTACATTTGAGAGTTTTAATGACTGGAACTTGAAATCCTATTGAAACATTTTTCTCTATCGAAATGTATTATGAGTTTTTAATTGTATAAAGATTAAGTTTAAAACCCCACATAAGTAACATACACTTCAGTGTATGGAGCATCTTGGAAAAATGTAAAAATAATAACATTCATTTATTAAATAAAAAAAAATGTAACATTATTTTTTCATAATAATTGTTTGAATCATTTTTTGTGCGAATACAATAGTAGGATTTAATTTTAATGAACCATTTATATTTACTTTCTGGTAATTTTGTTTTTGATTGAATAATTTCCGGAAAAAAATAATTCATATTTTTTTAATGGAATGAACAAATGTATTCTTAAATTGAGTATCTAATGAATATGAATGTCTTAAATGAAACATTGTTTTTTGTCGCGTGAAAGATTCACACATTTACACAACCTTTTGATCCAATAAAGACATTCCCACAATTTAATGCTTGAAGCATTATTCCAGAATTTGTTTCTTTTCATCAAGTAAAAAGTCCTTTCATGGGAGAGGAGGACTCTAATTTGAAACGTAGCCAAATCCATGGACAAAAATGATAAATCTATTCCCAAAGGCGCCGCAAGAAAAAAAGATTTTGTGAGCAGAAAAGCTCCTAATGTTTTTCTTTTAGTTGCCTCTTATGTTATTTTTCAAGATCTTTTGTTATGTGATCGATGGCAAGTTAGCATTTTTTCCTTGGTTTTTCATTCTCGATATCCACAAACTTATTCTGCGAAGAAAATGTACCTGAACAAAACTTGTCTAATACGATCGTAGAATAAAGATGCTCAGAAAATCTTTTAAATCTTTTTCAATACTAGTCACGGAGAAGTCTTTGGAAGCAAAGTACCTAGATCAGAAATATAAATGTTCAGGAATCGTTTTTATTTTTTTTCAATACTAGTTAAGGAGGGAGTTTTTAAAAGCAATGAATCGAAAATAAATTCATATAAAGTTTTCAAGCTTTTCAAGAGAAACCTTTAAAAATTTATAACATGCGTTTGTAATATTTTTGCGCTCATAACATTTATTTTTATGTTTTAATTTAAATATTTTTACTTATTTAGTTTTTACAACAAAATAATACTTTGGAGCAAAAAAAAAAGGTTATAATTTAATAAATTTTTCAGATATATTTGTCATAGTTATATCATGTGTTACATTTTAGTAAAACTTACCATGTAAATACGCACATAAACTTATATAGTTAAGTTATTTCTAAATTACTTTCTGCTAAATTTATTTCAGTGCTTAAGACTTTTTTCTGCATTTTTATTGGAGCAAAACTGGTAGAAGTCTGATAGATTTAATTAGGATTCATTTTGTGAATTAGCTACATGACAATATATTTAACTATCATGTACTTTTTCACCGACATTTTTTTTTATTTTTGATACAATTTAATCAAATTACATTAATTCAATAATCTAATATAGAAATCAAGCAATGAGGTAGCTTAAGACAGTACTTCTCAAACTTTCATTAATGGTGACCCAATTTTCAATCATAATTTTCATCACGCGCCCCCCCCCCTCCAAAATAATAATGTATTGAATGCAATAATAATGCACTTTTTGAGTATTAAAAATTTTGTATACATTACTTTTAAGTAATATATATTTTAAGGAAATTACTTTTAAGTAATAGTTATAATGTGTTAAGCTATTTTTCCTTTCTCTAATTTTTAAACTGGAACAGATTGCAAAATGATAGTTAATTAAATATTTATTTCTTCCATCATCCATTTCTAAAAATACAAATGTCATTAGAACAAGTAATATAAAAAAATAAATTTTTAAGTCAATTCCTACTTAGACCAACAAAGAAAATTTGTTTTAGTTACTTTTTATTAAATAGTTACAATTTATACAAATAGGTAACAGATATAACATAATCACAATGCTAAGCGACAAAATAGAAAGCGATTTTCCTTGCAATTTTTCATTTTCCTTTCTATATACGGTATTGAGAACTATATTCTTTTTTTGTTACTACTTATTCATTAATTAAATATATTTAGTGTAAAAAAATAGTGTGTGTGTGTATAGTAAAGAAGAAATCACACACATTCTCAGAAATTAGGCCATTTCAGTTGGAATTCCAAACACCGCACTTCAGATTAGAAGCTCAGAACGCTATCAATTGCGTTGCAGAGGACAGCACGAAAAATTTTCCTTTCTATAAATGCTGTTCGACTATAATTTTTGTTTGTTACTATATTTTCATTTTTAATTTAATTAACGAATTAAAATTTGAAAGAACTGTTTTAACATGAAGTGTCATCCAAAACAAGCTTTATAAAATGTATTTGAGCTTGAATGAATCAATAGAAAATATTTTATCAACGAGATTGAAAATTTTAACAAGATATATATATGAGAGTGAACTTATAGTAGAAATTGAAAAATAGTCTACTTTATGTTCTTTCTATCATATCCATCACATCTAGCATTCTCGCGAGCGTCTGCGTGAGTCTGGCCATACTATCGGACGTCTGCGCAAAACATAAAAAAATGCTGTGCCTTGTACAATTCCAGTCATTCTTGGTCGATTCGATGCTTCTATAGCTACGAAATCTATCTTGAATGTACATTTTATAACTTGCGCGTTAGTTGTATTTCATGGGAAGATTGAAACAAAGCATGGATAAATTTTTAAGACGCAAGCGAACATTCGACGATAATAAAGCATCAACAACGGCACAGACGAGCATAGTTCCGAAAATTAAATCAAGGAAATGCTCTCAAGAATACTTGAATTTTGGATTTAACATTACTGAAGTAAATGGAGAAGAAAAGCCCATGTGTGTTATTTGCTCAAAAACATTGGCAGCAAACAGTATGAACCTAATACGCTTAAAAGACGTTTCGAAACGCTTCATGGTGAGTACATTAACAAACCTCGAGAGTTCATTGAACCAAAATTAAAATCATACGAAAAACAAAAAACAGTTTTAAAAAAAAACGTTGTCAGTGAATGAAAAAGCTCACAAAGTATCATATAAGAAAACCACATGTAAAAAGCCTCACACTATTGCCGAAGAGCTTATTTTGCTTGCAGCTATTGAGATCGTAGGAACTATGTTTGGAAACAATTTTGCCAAAGAGTTGCAGTCAATGATACGGTACCCCTATCAAATGATACTGTTTCCCGTCGAATGGATGATATCGCTGAAGATGTAGAGCAACAGCTTTTCGGTAAGTTGCGTGATAAATTGTTTTCATTTCAGCTTGACGATACAACAGATAGCAATAAAGATGCTCATTTCATTGCATATGTTCGATTTTGGAATGGTATATCAGCAGTAAAAGAACTACTTTTTTGCAAACCAATAAAACTTAAAGCAACAGCAATAGCATTATATTTGATATTTTAAATAATTTTGTAAACGATGCAAATATAGAGAATATGCACCGATGGTGCTCGTACAATTTTAGGAAGATTTAAAAGTAAACAAGCACTTGTGAAACAAAAATCTCCACTGTGCATCTGGACACATTGCATAATCCACATAGAAGCTCTGGCTTCCAAAGAAATGAGTTCGGTCTGATTATTGTGCTACTGACAGTTGTGACTGTAGTAAATTACATAAAAAGGAAACCCCTAAAATCAAGAAACTTTTCTGGTCTTTGGAAAGACATGGTCGCAGTACATTCATCGTTGCTATTTTATTGCGAAGCAAGATGATTATCACGCGGAAAATTTTTGCAACACGTTTATGAATTAAGAAATGAAATTACCATTTTTCTAGATGAGAAAAACCTACCAGAAGCTGAGAAATTTCAAGATCGTTTATTTCTGATGAAGTTGAGCTACTTAGTCGATATATTTGAGAAATTAAATATATTGAATCTTCAACTTCAAGGATCAAATGTACAAATGTTTGACACGAATGATAAAATTAAGGTAACTGGAACGTCTGCGAGAAGGAAAAATGAACTTTTTTTTGCAAAAAAATTTGAATGGTACTCACTCACTTAAATTAAATGTAACGGAAGTAAAATTTTTAAGTTAAATTATCTGTACATTTATGCACCTGTTAATATAAAAAAAATTCATTTTAAATTACAATTAAATCTGTATGAGCAATAAACAATCAACAACTATTTTTTTTATTTACGAGACATGTTCTTATCTTTAGGTACACTTTTCATAAAACCTATGCATATATAGCTATAAAAGTTTACAAAGTTTTTATAAACAGAACAATCTATAAAATGAATAAAATGAAATGTTAAAAAATAAATTTATAAAAATTTAAGAAACTTTAAAAAAACTTTTAAATTTAGTGATTCAAATTTCCTTTAAATTTTAAGCAGAAATTGTGCTACATCTAAAATTTATGAATGTTTACTTTAAAACGAATTCATTAACTTTTTTGGAAATTTTGTGGATCGTATAATAGGCAAAGTATCAGCAATATAGGAAAATTATATTTTGAGGAAAGTGTACCGGAATGTACAAAAAATGCGATTTGAGAAAATCGCAAATAAAGATATTTTCATCTATGATTTGTAAAATATATTTTAATGTAATATAAAGTCATACCGTAATTAATTGGATTATTTTGCATCATTTCTAAGTTTTTAAATAGTAAGTTTAAAATTCTAGATTATTTAGAAGTCTCTTTAGTTAATCTTTATTTACTTCAACAACACGTGTTGTCAACGATTCACATCTTCCGCTTAAAATACCAAAAATTTATGTCTATAAGTTTTAGCACTTTTACTTCACTTTAAACATCATCATTACAGGATATTACAGAATTCCGTATACACATTTTTATTGTTATAAAAATACACAAAGAAAATGTCTTTCATTAACTTAGAAAGTTAATTTGATGTCTTATTTAAATGGAACTCTTTTTTTTTAAATTATGCAAAATAATCTCTATTTTTACTCAAACATATGAATATTTATTTTAAAGTAAAACCAATAGTTATAACAATATAGAGTTTTATTCATGAGTATTCAAATGTTAACAATAAGCAGTTAGGAAAAACGAAATGTCTGTTTTGCAAGCTGTGCACTTAATTTAGAATAATCCTTAAGATCCACTTTGAACTAAGTACACTTGATTTATAATTTAAGAGAAAACTAAGTATTTATTAGCGTAAGACTAAACATAATTAACGTTTCAAAAACCAAAATGTTTTTTTTTTTATTTTGTAAATAATGATCTAAATTTTCCGTAATTTTTGCAGAAAAAATATAGAATTTTCAATAAATTTGTACATATAATACAAAAAAACTGCATTCTTTGTATAGAAAAATTAGTTTTTTACAATGCATATTATATGCAAAATTGATTTTGACGAGAGTGTACCTGAATCATTCTCACATCACATTTGCTTACAATTTTAAAATTCAACTTTCTAGGGTTCTATTTATTGCATTTTCATAAATAATGCATCTATGGATGCAGAAAAGTGCCCTCTATTTTTTAAAAGTAAAATAAAAAAATTCGAAATTTAAAGCAGTTTCAGGTCCCAGTTATCTTAATGCTTTTTGTAAGAAATTAAAATTATGGAGCTGAAATTTAAAGCAAAAAAGCCTAGAAATGTTTGAAAATGCGGATAAATGTGTAAAAACTTACAAAACTGAAGAACAACATGTGGACGTTGTTTATAAAACTATTCAATATCATTTAGCTATGTTGGCAAAAGAATTTTAAAAATATTTTTTTTTTGCTGAGGACAACTTGATAGCAAGTTACGAATGTGGGTTAGAGATCCATTTGAAAATACTTCACAAGGGCTCTCAACTAGCGAAGAAGAAATTTTCGTAAATTTCACATACAGAGGCGAAATTAAAAGTAAATTTTGTAATAAATCACTCTTTTAATTTTGGGTAGAAGTAGATGATGAATTTTTTTCATTGAAAACAAAAGCATTTCATATACTATTACCATTTTCAACATCGTACCTTTGTGAAACCAGATTTTTCGCGGTGGCTGCTTTGATGACAAACCATAGATCTCAGCTAAACATAGAAAAAAAACTCAGAGGGTCAATATCTAATCATAAGCCTTCATTTGAAAACCTTTGCTCTGCAAGATAAGCCCATGGAAGTCACTACTTAAAATTAAATTTGTTTTTAAATTAGTACTTATAAATTAGTTATAAAATACATTTATAAGTACACTAGCTGAACTACTCGTTTTGTGATTATTTTTTTAAAAAAGTAATACATTATTCTTGATATAATAGCTTAATTGTAAGGAAAGTAAAACCAAGTGCACAACAATGTATACAAACATATTAAATGATTTTTAAATGAATGCTCATTTTATAAATAGTTTAAAATGAACTGTAATTTTAAGCCTCACAGAATTAACATTTAGAATTAATATTAAATAAGGAAAATGAATGTAAAATTCAAATACAGAATAATTGTGTTATTTTTAATATTTAAAGCAAGAAACCTTCAAAATGTTTTAACCCGGGAGCAGGCATCCACTCCTCACTAACGTTAATGGCCGCACGGTGTGACTAAGTCATCCCAATCCTTTTTTTAATAATTATTTTTACTATACACGATAAAAATCACAATTTCAGTGAATAATTTAATTAAGAGAAAGTATTATTTTCTACTTGCAAGGAATTTTAATTTTTCTTTGATGATTTGAGTAAAAATCCAAAAAAAAAACACAAAAGAAACTGTTCCAAACGTGTGTGACCTTAATAAAGAGCAAAAATGACAGACATTTTTCACTTACAATACAAGAATATTATTTGCCAGCAAAACTGTAGTATTTTGCTCATGTTATTGTAATTTTGCTGTTCTTTGATGATTTACAAATGACATGTTGAACGTTTTCTTGTTTGTGTCTTTCTGAAGAGGCGAAGTATTACACTTATAGCTTCATAGTTTTCTTCATAGAGCGTTTCATGTCTATCGCGTTTCTCGTATTTACTTTCGCTATCACGATTAATATGCATTATTTCATCAGGTTCTTCCATTGCTTGATCAGTTTCAACTTCCTGCAATAGAGATCACAGATTCCCATTTTTTTTATATTCGGCTCATTTACATTTATAGAACACAATGTCGTACAACACAGCAATAAAAACCACAAAGTTAGTTACAGGGGAAAGTATAGCATATTCATAGAAAATATTTTTGAACAAAAGTGATCGTGCAGGGAACTCGATCAAAACAAGTACCTTGATTGTAAAAAAACGTTTTCCACTCTCAAGAAAGAGGCATACATGTGACAAATTCATTTTAATTACCATTAAGACTGCCTAATAGGAGTATACTGTCAAGGTCACTGTTAACGAATAAACAGTTTTACCAGAATCAACGATTTTGTGAGCCTGGAGTGATTCAGCGCCTTATGCGACCGCTCCCATGTAAAAAGTGTATTCGATACAAAAAAATCGATGTCAGTTCTAAAAAAAATTATTGTGTGTGTAAAACGTTTTTCATTATGCATCGTATGTTTCAGAATACTCATAAATATACATCTTGGCCAAATAATCTTTCTAAGTTCTCAATATGCTTATCCATGTACCGTAAAACTCATTCACATGGGGAAAAATCAACAGAAAAATATTATAAACAACTTTCCTAAAAGAAAAAGAGACGGAGTTAAATATACCAGCAAGTTTGAAGGTCAAAGAGATGATAATCAAAAGTAGTATTTTAGGGGTTAAAAGAAACGTAATAAAAAATCTCTCATCGTGGGAAAACAGCAAAGCAAACAAAATGTCTTTTTTTATTTGGTTTTATGATCAAAGATAGTGAATGAGTAATTGAAGTGGAATCTTTTGAAAGTAGAAAACCAGATGATATATATAAATTATATCAGCATAAATGTGTATTTTTTTATTTTGTCAGAAAGCATTTTGTTTTACTTCATTCCAAAAAAAATATTTTTTAAACCTTTTATTTTCAATATGCTCGCGCCCCTAGCAGCGTTATTGCGCCCGACAGTTTGAATCACACCGGCTTAAGAGATATATTTAAGAGATATATTAAGATATATATTAAGAGATTTATTTAAAGCTTTCATACTTAATCTTTGTATGCCCGAGTCACATACATATGACAGTTATTTATTACCATACGGAACAAAGAAGGGATTGATGAAGAAAACTGTGTATGCGTTCAATTATTTCCTTATTAAACCCTTAAGTGCCATCGGTGTGTATATCCATCTTGCTCAATCGGTGCTTTGAGTACCCCGGGCGTATATATCTGTTCTTCCAAAGTACGATACTTATATTTGAGCTGCTATCAGTAAAACTATTCTGAAGCCTTCGGAATCAGTAGCGCACACCAAAATTGTTCAAGGGGGGGTCCAGGGTCGAAAGTCCAACGTTTTGGTAACATGCTCCAATACGCCACCCAACATATTATTTCATTTTGTTGATATTCGGGAACAAAAACAATCCAAAACTAATTATTGAATAAATAATTAGCATTAATTAATGAAATTAATTATTAATAACAAATACATATTAAATTTTACGTAATATACACATAGGGTTAATCAAGGGCTATGGGTGATGTCCGGACCTCTAGGACACCCCCTTGTGGGGGTGATTATTAGGAATGCAATAAAATGACCCTGACATTGTTTGAGTTGGATTTAATTATTTCAGAGAAAAGGTTGTTTGAGGTTCAGAGAAAAGATATTTTATCATACTTTACATTTTTGACCATTTTTTCTGGCATAAAATGTGTTTCGCGTTTTTTCTCCCATACCGTAATGTTAAATGAGCTGTCCTTGCACGTGTTAAAATGAAAGGAATAATGTTCAGGGAATATTTAGAAATTTTAGAAACGTTGTATTGTTAACAAATGCATGAGTTATGTTGCAAAATGTTGTTGATGAAAATTAAGGCATTTTTATGTCTGAAAATGCGCTCAGCGTTTTGTTCAGGCTCTCGTACTTTTGCCGAAAACAGCCTTAATTCAATAATACTCAACCTGCGACCCGCCGGTCTTTTCCGAGTGGCCTGGTCATAGCTCAATGCACTTAGAAATTCAATTATTGCAGAACAATTTAGCAGGAAATTCTATTAATCAAGAAGTTAAATGTATCAGTTTTGCAATCAATTTGCTTTTTTTAATAGTAGAAAGTAAGACAGAGACTCTCAGTCATAGATAAAAGGAAATAGAAATTATCCCATAACTCAGTAAAAAAGCCATAAAAATAAATATTTATTTGTGTATGTTTGATAGAAAAGTTAATGTAGTACTAAAATAGAAGCCAAACATGAGTTTTAATATTTTGATAAGTTTTGTTTATCATTGTTGCTTTGGTTTTACAGCGTGTTTTTTTTTTTCATTATTCGCATGTTGTGGCCCACATCAAATAACTGTCATGTGTATGCGGCCCGGAGGGAGAAAAAGGCTGAGTATCCCTGTTTTAATCTATAATGTATTGCCCCCTAATATATTACACATGCGTGCTTATGTGAAAAAGGGTTACACTGGGGAGCAAATCGCATTACTTTTAATCGGAGGTTTACGGGTTAAACAATACACCTAATGAGATCCTTGATATAGGGAACTCTTGTTAAAAATCTAATTTACATCAGGCTTTTAACTGTTCTTTGCTTTTCTAAGCATGTCACGCAAATAAGAATCAAAAAGTATGTTTATATATTTTTATTTGCATATTTCATTCTGACATACGATGATTAGCGAACATATGCTAATGAAAACAACGTAAAAACACATTTTAGACTCCCTTTTACTCAGCTTTACATTGTTCAGGTTCCATTTACCAAAATTCGACGTAGTTTTGTTCCTACTTTCTTGAAAAACAAATTCCATTTAGGTTTCTCTTTTTCTATAAATTAATTTCTCATGTAACTATGGATAATTACGTTCCAATACAGCCATTGTTTTTTTACCAGCAAGAGCATGTTTTTGTTGATCTTCGTTAAATCCTGAAATATATTTTTAAATTGTGTGGGTAACGCAGCTGCAAATTTAAAATGATGTAGTTTCTTTGGGAACATCAATACCATTTTGTAAACCTCTTGGCATAATTAATTTTCTTCTCAATATATATTTACTTTTTCTACGAAAGCAAACATCTAATTTGCTTTCTATGAAATTAATTTATCTAAACCTTCTAAACCGCTATCAAGACTATGTAGCGTTTCTACCATATTGTGAAGCCGCCCAGCCAGTATGGTAGATACGATTCTTGGCTTGTAACCGAGTGGGCTCGGGTTCGAATCCCGAATAAGACATAGTTGTATTTCCTTCGGGAAAAGAAGTCAGACTTTCACCTGTAAAGGATCCTTGTCCCGAATGTAAAGCATCGTACCCCTTCTGTTCTATGATGGGATCATCATTTGTAATAAAACGTTTGTATTGTATGTTTCAGTTCTTCTCTTGTATTTCATATGCATCCCAGGATAAACAACAACATCAAATTGCGAAAAAACAAGTAATATTAAAAACAGATTTTTAAGTAAAATTCCTACTTGATCAACAAAGAAAAATTTTTTCTTTTTCTACTTTTTATTAAAAAGTCACAATTAATATAAATATGTATATACATATGACAGAATCACAACAATAAGTGGTAATAAATTGCACAAATTATCAAGATATGTATTATATTTTGTATACGAAAAGCCCATGGAAGTCACTCTAGTAATTATTAAACTTTCTTTTAATTTAGTATTGATAAATTAATTATCAAATTCTTTTCACCGTACTGATACATTTATAAATAACTTACAGTATGTATATGTATTTTATTTTTGTCATATCAGAATGTATTGTGTTTTGCTTCCTTTGAGTAAATTTTGATAATTATTTTAAATCTTTTATTCTGGTCTTCTCGATATGCTCGTGCCTTTCACGTAGGGTTCTCAAGAGATCCCCTAGGGGGCGCACCCTGCAGTTAGAGAAGCGCTGTTGTAACCTTATCATGTAAACCAAACGGTATGAAAAAATCTGCTTTCCCTGATATTTTTTTTTAACTCGGAGAAAACATAAAAAGAACACTCACATAAAAAGAATAATTAAAGCATAGAGTTTCAAATATAAAATAGTCCCTACTAGATTGTTATTTGTTATATCACTAAGCAATTCTTTTTACAATGGGAAAAAATATCTCGCAATTCGTACCCATTAGAAATCAACAATAAACGGTAGATATATCGTAAAATATGGCGTATAACGCGCACCTATTCCTTCAAGCTTCAATTTTTAATTTTTAGGTATGCTCGCCGTATAACGCGCGTCCCCTACTTTATGAAGAAACTTTAAATATACGTGGGCAGTCCTCTTATGTTTTGAAATAAATTATTCCAAGTATTATTATAAGCTTTAGGAAAAAAATAGTTAACTTCTAGAATTTCAACTCTTTAAGTTCACAAGGGGAATGCCTTTTTTTTTATTAGTAAACTGTATTTCAATACATGTAGAGATCTAATGTTTTTCTATGTTCATATCTTATCTTTATTTTTAAGGCTCTCATTTTTATAACGCGGACACGTAACATTTGATCTCATTTTTTGTGTACAAAGAGCGCGTTATATGCCGGATTTTACGGTATTTGATTGTGTGATTGCTAGATTTTTTTCTTAATTTATTATACTTATTTATACTCGGCCGTATCGACGTCATTGAAAGGGTTTAGAGTAATAAACCGAGATATATCAGAATAATACAAAAACATATGTATGATCAAGAAAATGCAATACTGTTATAAATATTAAAAAAAAATCTCTACAAAAAGAGCAGAAAAGAGGAGATAAAATTATATCAATCTATTGTAGATAGATTGCGAAATATAAAAACAGGAATCTAACTTATTATGAGCATTTGTTATTAAAAATAGAACTTAATCAGGAAGGAATTGCTTTCTGTGTAGGTGTTTTATATTAAATCTGGTATAATGCCGATACAATGCAAAACATTTATTTGGCATTCCCAGAAGAACCACATAAACAATTAGAAGGGAAAATAAACTTGAGAAAATAAAGGTAAATATAGGCAAAGGGCTAAGAAGGGTGAGAAAAAATATAAGCTCCTTGAAAATCAGAGGATGATTAGCATTGGGGTTTCTAATCAATAGTTCGGCTCTTTGCTCCATATGACAATCGAGCAGGAAATTTAAAAATGAAGAACCAAGTAATTGGTTAGGAAAATCCTTTATGTTTTGTGAATATAATGTTCTTAATTTATAGAATGTGTCAGCGGAAAAAAGGGCCATTATAAAACCCTTGTGAAACCTTGGTGGTCCACTGGTTGAGTATAATGATTTAAAGCATAAATTGCAACTGAGTCAGATATTTTCAGCCTCTTAAGCCAAATTAGTGGGCCTTTTTCTTATCAAACTACCCGTACTTTGCCCGATTTTATTAAATCGAAATCAGTACATTGAGACAATGAAGGAATGTTCATTTATTTCTCAATGAAATGGAAATTGTAGATACGCCAAAAGTTGTTGCAGAGAGCAATTAAACATAACTCGTAAGAAATTAAAAAAGGAAATTGAAATTGAAATGTTTTTTATTAATTTAACTTTCGAGGCACAAATTGAATTTTCACACCGTTCATTACTTTGGTGTTTGTATTTAGCTACTTAATCATGTATATTACAAAAAAAAGGATGTGATGATAATCGCATTATGCACTAAGCCTTAAAAAATTATTGTAAAAATTATTATTGATATCACATTTAAGAGTATCTTTCAATGGTACTAATCCTAACCACGGTAGGTGTTAAAATGTAAATCGAAGAAAGCATTTTGAACATGTAAATATTAAAGGAAAAAGGCAGAATATCTTTCTTGTTTCTCTAAGGCTTCTTGTTTATAAAAAGATTATGTTTTAAAATAGAAGTATCTTTATATATACATATATACGTGTGTGTGTAATTTAAATCAATCAATAAACACATAAAACTAGTCTGTCTAGTGCGTGATTTTACTTACATGTTAGAGTTGATTCCATTTTAGCAGGGGGGAAGGCCCCTCTTCTATAATACTTAACTTACTTTTAAATGTCTTATGATGAACATTTTTTTTTCTTAAAGGCTTAAAGAATTATTTCGAAAGTTTGGCAACATTCAACATGTGTAATATTTCAGTAAAAACAGTTTTCCCTTACTAATAAAGTTAAATGAAATGCATAGTTGCTATTTATTTTACTTTCATTTAACTATTTTAGTTTTATTTAATTTTTGCGGTTTGCTTCTGTTTTGCCGGCGCAAATCTCGCTAATGTTGCGTTATTATCGACAACACACAATATAGCCAAAAAAATATTAATAAATCTTAATTCTCACTCGTTTTTGGTACATTTTTTATGTATTATGAAAAAACGTTTCTGATAAGAAAAGACTATGACTTGCTTTGAAAATATTGTAGTAAAAGGTTACCAGCGGGAATATTCCGTTTGTCCTCAGTTTTACAATTTTTGGCGATTTTATACCTGCGTCGGATGAACGGAAAATTACCGCTTTTACTTAGTTATTTGATTATTAGTTAATTAATAACGAAATATTTATAAGCACATAAACGATATTTTTATGAAAAAAGTATTTAAGTACATAAATATTCGTCGCAGTTTTATTTAAAGGAGCAACTCAATTAAGTGTGAGAGGTTTTACACTATTTTTACAACTGATGTAAACTATAAATTCGCGGTCGAAAAAAATGTTAAAAGCTTCATTTGTTCAAAAATAAAGGTCATGCAGTAAAACAAGCTTCCACTTGTAAAATTCTTATTAACTGACACAAGGTGATAGTCAATCAATTCAATTATCTTTCAATAATTTAATTTAAAACAAGATTGAATTCTCAAGTTAAAAATAAGGCTGTTTAGTGAACCATTTCAAAAATACTCTTCTAATATTTCTAAATATCAACGACTCAGTCAATTTTGCATTTGCTAGTAGCTTTTATGTGAAATAGTTAATTCTATAGACATAAAAAGTTTCTAAATGAACTTATAAAATTCATATAAAAAAAACTAAAGATTTTCTGAATTCCTATATTTTCACTAGAATTTTGATTATTAGAGTTTCTAAAACCTTTTTATACCTAATGAGAACGAAACATTTCTTTTTTGTTGCTCTATATGTCTTGTGAACATACTAAGCAGTTTCTAAAAATATCGTTATTAAAACTCTGAAAATTGAAATGTAATTTTTTTTTACTGAACATTTTTTTTATTTAAATACACAATTATTTCTAATTTTACAATGAGTTGAAATGGCTATTTATTATTACATGGTTTGCAGGAAATAATTATCTTCTATGAAAGATCTTTACAATTAAATTTAAAATATGAGTAGAAATATAATAGAAGGAAAGTAAGAATAATAACGTTTTCAAATGTAGAAACAAAATAGAAAATATTTCATACTGTATATAAATAACTGATATATTTATTGATGTTCAACATTTAAATATTTTCAAATTAAAAACGCTTACACATTCTTGTGTAATTAACTCACATATTTATAACGTTATTGAACAAAATATGGCATCAAAAATACTTTATCCTTCCGGTAAGTGAACATTATATTTTGAATGTTTTTCTTTTTATCTTTGACGTATTTTTAATGAGCAACTGGGTAAAAAGTGGAAACAATGTTTACTCCCCCCACAATAGTTGATGGAGTTTCTACACGTGGCAAGTACAGCAACAAACTTCGAAAGTATAAGACGGTTTACATTATTTTTCTTCTACTTGTCTTGGAAAAGTCAGATCTACTCCTCTTCCATTTTTGGATGACGAGGAAAGCCTCGTAGTATAGTTCCAATTTGTCGCATAGAAGTTTGATAGGTTTGAAGTCCAGAATCGTGGTTGTGGCTTGTTGAATTCGTTACCCATTGTCACCATATCAAGTTATGGTAAACCTCACAACAAGATAGCTAACGTTGTCGTCCTGGTAGGGACAATGATCGACCTAAGTTATCATAACGTAGGAAGCCCATGGCTATCCATGGGATTTCTGCATTGATGCATGGGAGGCATCCATTTCCATGTAGTAGGTCTTTGTATTAAGTGTACTAGGCATTGCACTAATTGTTCTTTATCCTACTAAGAGAAATACCCTCCTCCAAATATATAACATTTCCTCCACCGAATTTCACTGTTGATACAGCACATTCTGGCAGGAGGCATTCTCCAGGGAGAAGCCAAACCCAATTCTTGTCACCGAATCAGAAGAAGATGAACCTTGATTCATATAACCTTACTACCGTGATGACCAAGTACTAGGTTTTCCTCACATACGTTATTCATGGAAATAAAAATTCTGGATGTGTTTTGAAATTCCTTGTGCAAATGTGGGCTATGGGTAGTACGGGGCTCTTCTGGATAAATCTCTTCAGCACTGTTCGATTTCTAATGCCTAATTTCATAGGACAACATATTCCGACAGATTCCGTTCACTTATTTTTGAGAGATAGGTAGGCTCTAACTGTCAAGATTTATGGTATGTCAGATCACTAGAAATATCATGTGTTTTGATCATTTCTGTGATAGGCAAAAATTTTTACTGTTTCAAAATCAGACTGCCTAAAATTGTTTGCCATCATACGCGTAAAGTACTGCACTATTGTATCTCCCACAGCGGTGGATAGATACATCTGTGTCGTATCGCACTAACGCAGATTGCTTCATTTGCATGGGCATTACATTACTTCTTGGTATATTATGTACATATATAAAGAGTGGTATACACCACCTCATATATATATATATATATATATATATATATATATATATATATATATATATATATATATATATATATATATATATATATATATGTGTGTGTGTGTGTGTGTGTGTAACGGTAAAAGCCATCAAAAATTGAATATAATTAGAAAAAAAATAAAATGTATTTTGTGTAACATGATCCTAACGATACATTGAAAAAAATATTTTATAGTTGAATAGGATAAAAAACCCTTGCATTATTTAGATAAAAGAAAAATAACTGGGATGTCAGTGTTCTTTGTAATGTATTAAATGTTGTTTATTTGGAACAAAACCAATCTGTTTCTGAGAAAGAAAAATGGAAAGAAATACAATAATTGAAGTATTGCTTTTACCTCAAAAATATGGTCCTTGTATATTTTTTTTTCCTTTTTTACAACTCTCAATTTGAATTTTGATGAGGTGCATTGAAAGTAAATTAAGAACCATTTTCTCTGTTCATGGTCACGTCAAAAAGTCAGATGCACTCTTTTGAAGAATATAATTCTCTATAAATGTAATCAATTTTCTGAAGATTATTACTTCCCTTTTGACTAAAAGAAGTATCAAACTATTTTGATTTTTCGTTCCTCAGTTAAATAATTTAAAAATTTACATTATTGAAAGAAAAATATGCGGAAACTTAAACACACGCACACTTGAACACAACTTGTTTTTTACCCGTATAAGAGATCTTGATAATCGCCAAAATATAACGATTAATTATTTGCCAGATTTTAAAATTCATTATTTTTTACATGTTTCCATATCAAAATTAACAAATATTTAAACAATTTATTTTTAAAGATTTGGATACCTCGTACAGAAGAAAATAGTGTCAACAATTACAATAAGTTACAAATTACATAATAATGAAATTTCCAGTGCATAATGTTTGAAACCCTGAGTTCATTGCAATATAAATATGGAATAATAAATTTTCGAATCCGCTTTCTATTAATACAGTTTACTTACACGAAATATTTAATGTTATGTATAAGATTTCTTATTATATTGTTTATAGTATATTATATTATCTATCATATATTTTTTATCAACTAATTAAATGGAGTAAATTTAACAATTATGCCATTTATATAAATTCTGAAAATCCTACGAATGTTTCTTGAGAACAAGACTACACCTATGATTTAGATTTAGAGCTTATTGTAAGTTCTTTTCTTTTTTTTTTGAGTAATATTTCAGGAAGAAACAGTCAAACTTTCCATCAGTTTGCATGAGTGAACGTCTCAACTGCTTAGTAAAAAAGATCAATCGAACAAAAATTTAAAAGGAAAAAAATGAATCAGATAATGTCTAAATAGAAAAAAATTATTCCAGCAAATTAAATTCTGAGTAAACATTTAGCCAATGAGAAAATCAGAAAAAGTAAGAAATAGAGATATAAGTGCAAAAGAAAAAAAGACATTTACCATATTTTGTTAAACAAATGCGAGTTCATATTCTTTTTACTAAAGTATGTAAGAAAGTTTATAATAAAAATTGAAGCAATCTTGGATTTTTTTCACATTGCTTTATTTATAATTTATTAATAATTCTAATATTTTCCATTTTGCTTACTATAAAAAAGGAGAATAAGCTAATATTTGCTTTTAATATTTATATCAAAAATATTTAAAATAATTACAAAGATTAGAAAATGCATACACATATCTTTGATGCAGTGTACAGAAAACTAATTTATGATAAAAAGTTATTTCTTCTTCATTTAAAAAGATACCTTCGGTTTTCTTTTTTTTGAAATCTTTAATAAAGCATACTGCAAAAGTCTATTGTCTGAAAGTAATTAATCAAAAATTTATTCAAAGCTTATAAATTATTTAAAATGGGTAATGCACTAAAATCACTGTTATTGAGTGTATTTCTAATATGTTTAATATATAACTTGTTTGAAAGAGAAATTTAATGCTAAACTACAAAATTCTAGAAATTTCAATTTAAGAAAACGAAATAATTTCTGAGAGGAGGAATTTCTTCCGTTATATACAAATAATGATTTATTTTGCAACTTTAATATTTCTTTATAACTTTCCTTTTTATCGATTTTCCATTTTATTTAACTGTAGCCTACTTGACTGTATATAATACCATTGTTTAAAAAGTGACGTTCAGAGATTCCCGCATTATTTAAATATCTAAGCATCTTACAACTTTTAATATGTAATAATTCACATTACTTCAAGATGGGAAGGTATTAAATCCTTCGAAACAAATTCAAAATATTGGATTATACGAGTATTTTCTGTTTTTTTTATTGTTAAAAGGCATTATAAATTTGTACAAATATTACGAGAAAATTCATATAATTTAAATTAAAAAGCACATTGAAGTAGAAAAATATAACTTTACATAAGTATTAAATTAGAAAACTAAATCAAAAATATTGTACAAATATAGAGAATTTGAATTATTTTAGGCTAATCTCACACAATTAAATTCAATTATAATTCAGGTACTTAAAAAGTAACAAATATAAAATTTAAGGTAGTACAAAACATCACTTTTTTTAAAAAATTAAAATTAAAAATGGAGATAAAATATCAAGTAAAAAAATAAAATAATGCACAAATAGTAGTTCTATTGTCAATTAAAGTATTTTAACTGTTAACCTGATTACTATGTAGATGTTTAATTTTTGAAATTTTAAAATGCGCATGCTTTTTTACTTTTAATTTATTATACTATACATATAGAAATTATATGTAAAGGAGACAATTTACTTTCACTCAATCACGCATCATGAAATCTCCAGAAAAACAAGCTTGAAATTCCGTACGAATGTTTTTTTTTTCATGGAGTATAGGCAGGGGCGCAATGTAATACCAACGGTACCCCCGAGTTACACGGGGGCCAGGAACTCTAGAGGGCCCATGGCTTGACTGATACTAAGTACTTATTTGGTCATGGGGCCCAAAACCCGAGTTTGCTAATATACCCCGTTAAGCCACTAAGTAGAGGTCCGTTACAAAATGGGTTTTGCGAAAACCGACTTCTAAGGGGCGTTGAGGGAGCTTAAGAAACGTTAAGACTGCACGGTACCCTTTTTCAAAAAAAGTTTTTGCAGACAGTTACAGTAAAAATAATTGATGTTTTATATTTGGATTATATTATTAAGCTGATTCTATAAGCAAAAATTCAGTTTGACCAGCCATTATTTTAGAATTTTAAAACATTAGGAATTTTTGAAGTTTTTTCAAACTCTTATAAAATATTCACTTTTTAAAATTTTTAGTAATTTTAAGTTATTTATGATTCTTAGATTATTACAAACAATGTTTAACATGGATTTGAAAATATAATCCTTTGTTGATTTTTAATAATTATTTTTCTAGAAAAACCTGGAAAAAACACGAAATTTTTTTAAATATCAACTTTAGTATTTTTTAGAAAGATAACTAGAGTTCTCCGCCCTAACTCCATACTAACTTTTATAGAACATACATTTGGGAGTATATACAAAAAAATTCAAGGCTCTATCTTGAACAGGAAAAAAGCCTTAGGGATTAGAAAACACTTTTACCTTCAAAATTAAAAGTCTGAGAAAAACGCATTTAAAGTTTGTAAAGTCATAAAACAAAAACTTATAATGCCCGTAAAACTCTAATTTTTTAATATGTTATTTTTCAATGTATGTTCTACATTAAAACACTATTTTTATTAAATATGACTGAAAATTATATTTTTAATTCAAAATATATTTTTGCATAATGTGTTAATAGAATTTGTTAAGACGTCAGTTTATTCAAATTTATCTTAACCTAATATTTCACAAAAGTTTTGAAACACGAAGCATTTATGTACAAAATAATAATGATACTAACTTAAGCTAAAAATAGTCAGGTTTGCTCATTAAATTTAATTTTTTTCAGTTTTAAATCGGGGCAGTTTAGGAAGTTTTAGCTCTTGTCGTACGACTTTAAAACACTAAAATATATTATTACAATATGTTTAGTATAATGTAGTTTGGTACATCAAGGAAACATTCAGTTATATCTGCAGCATTTTAATTCAGAATACTTGTATTCTAAAGTCTAATTGCAGAAGCAGCTGAGGACTGATTTTTAGATACATCATTTTCAGTAGTATTCCATCTCTTCGAAATATTGTTTCTCACAGAAATCCAGAACGCATTTGTCATGACATTTTCTCCACAGGAAAAAAATAATGATAAACCTTTTAAGTTATATAAACTTGTTTTAAAGCAAAAATTGGCCATGAAATTAATATTTATTAATTAATTATGAGAACTCAAAAAACTCAAAACATAATCAAGCAGAAATGATTTTAGTATTGAAAATTGGAATAAATAACCATTTTAAACTAAAAGCTCAAAAATATTTTTAATTATTTCAACTTAAGTGTGAAAAAAATGCTTTAAAATGAAACCGAAACCAAAACCACAGCTCATAAAACTTCAAATATCTTAAAAACTAATTTGCTAACGGATCTGAAATTTCGTGGCAAGCATCTCAATGATATGGGCCACCAAGACATGCAGAAAAAAATGTTCGGTAAAAATGAAATATTTAGGGTACTGTGCAGTCTTAAGGGTAAATATTCCCTTTTAGACCTACATACTTGAAATTTATTAGACATGCTCTATTCATGGAGTAGAAGTCTACTTAAAATAGAGTTTTGCGAAAATTGACTCGTAACGTACAAGATAATTTCAATCATTGGTTTTAGAGACATGTGCCCTTTTCAGATGTCAGAGTCATTACTTCCTCTTCCACTGTATGATGGGAGTACTAACGATACACCTCATCGCCCATTGACTGTGGAAGGATATTAGGGTGTGAAAATATTCAGCTTATAGGTTAGCTGACAAATTCCCAGGATCTAATTCTAATCAATTGCATGTGGGACACTCTAAGAAGACTTTTGACAGATCGTCGGTTACCGTCATAAAGGATTTCAGAGCTGTGAATGGCTTCACAACAGAAATTGGCAGCAGCGTCTGCAGCATTTCATTCAACATGGTAAAGTTATGTAAATCCTGTGAAGAAATCAGGGGAAAGTACAAAGGGCTAGTTTTTTTTCATTTCATTTATTTATTTATTACATTTATGGATGGTTTGGTCTTCTGAGCAGTGCTAGAAGCTATATAATTTTTCAATAAAATGCCATTAGATTTCTTTTTTCAGCTTATTTATTCTATATTTCCCACACAATCTTAGGTCTTATGAGTCGTATGATATTGTTTGTGACTGTTTGGACCACTTTAACTTAACGTTATATAGCAGAAGAGTCGTTTTATCTTAAATTTTCGTTACCTATGTCGTTTCAAAATAAGAGTTTCACATAATGTAAATGATAAAATTGAAGAATTAAAACAATATATTGCTTAGATTGATTAAAATTACAGCTTTTTTTTAATTTTAATATTGTAAGAATAACTAACAGACATTTTGAAAGCTTATTTGATTAAAAAAAGGAAATTAAGTTGAAACAATTCAGTACTAGAGCATTAATATTTTTTTGAAATACGGGTTTCTTAACCGCTTCTTTTAAAAATCGATTTTTTTTATACATCCGTTCTAAAAATATGTTTTTTGTCAAAGCCGTGAGATTTACAAAGACCTATGACAGGCCGTGTATTCAAAGGGGAAAGCAAATGTTCATTAATAATGATACTTTGTATCATTAATCAAAAAATTTTAATATAATTATTTCGCTTACTTTTGAAAGCTAAGTTTCCCAAACTAAAAACTATGATTATAAGCACCAGTAAAAATTACTTGAGTCACCCTCCAGTTTAATTTAATCTAACTTCTAAGTAAAAATGACGTAAGCAAGAATAGAAAAAGAACATTCGAAAAAATTATTTGTTTTTTTTTCTTTCTCAAGCTTTATAATTGAGAATTATTTGAATGAATAAGCATTGAAAACGTGAAAGAAATATATGTAATTCGACATCCAATTATAAAAAAAAATGATCATTTTAGGTGATTTAAAAAAATCTTTTAGTACGAAATTAACTTTCAAAATTATGTAAATTTGTTAATTTAAAAGTCTCAAATATATTTCAAATATTTTACGTGTTCATTTCTTAAAAGTTATGATTTTAAAATAAATAGCTATTGTGATTAAGTGTACTAAGTAGTGAAACATTTCCAAAATAACGATCTATAGAAAACATTAAAAGCGTGTAAATATTAGATTGATATTCAAATAGAACATTATGCAAACAATGCATTAATTCATTTTCTATAAAACTTTGTGTGTCTAAGATATATTCATAAAATTATCAAACCATTAGCTTCTATAAAAGTTTTAAGTAAAGCCTAAGAAATTTCTACTACATTACACGTAATACATAAGATTTTAAAAAAAGGAAATATAAGTTTCGCATTTCATTATAATACATCTAAAAGCCTTTTAAAAGTACCACAGTTATTTTCTTTGGTATAATACAATAAGAATTCTGCCTAAGGAACAAATAGTCGATAATTTTGTATAACTTTTATTGGATAATCTTGCTTTATTTTCATCAATTATAACAAAGTATTGTATTTCACACAAATAAAATTATTCCGATAATACACTATGAGACTTGTTTCCCCGAATGAAGATAAGCAAATTTTATTATGTTTTTGTAGAATGAGAAATGTATCACATTTTGCAATGGAATAGTTTGCACTAAAACGATGAGCGATAGCTCTTAATACTTAACTTCTAACAGATTAAGTAGAATTTTGAATAAATAAGAATATGATACACCTGTACATACACACACAAGCACACACACACATATATATATATATATATATATATATATATATATATATATATACATATACATATGTAAGTTGATGTTTCTATAAATATGACCTCGCTTCCCTCCAACACCGTCCAACCGAATACTATTAAAATTGGCATGTATATGTATTTTTGTGAAGAAGGGTTTTGAGCTATCCCGTTTGTTGTCACTCCCCACCAGGTGGTGCTACATAATATCAACATTTATACACCGTACTCTTAATCACCAAGTAACCAACATGATTGCCAGAATTGATGCCAACTTGACTCTATTGCAGTGTTTCTCAAAGTGTGGGGCGCGCCCCCCTGGGGGGGCGCGATGACCCTTATCGAAAATTTAAAGATTTTTTAAAAAAATAACCGGAAAGAGAAGTAAAACAAAATGCTTTCTTCCATAATAAAAAAATACACACACAACAACACTGACATAATTTATATTTATTATCTGGCTTTTTTCGTCATCAAATAGCTATCTTTGATCCCAAAACCAAATTAAAGAAAAAAAAACATTTTTTGTTTTATTTGCTGTTTTTCCTCAATGAGAGATTTTTTTTTTTATTACGTTTTAACATCAAATATTACTCGTTAAAAGAAAAACGATACCCAGACGCTGAAAAATTCTAAGAAGATAAACAATTCACCGCTGTAATTATTATTGAAATACTGTACATTAGTTGTAGAAAAAGAAAAGGAAGTCATGATTCACTTTTCAGCCAGGCTGCATAGTACGTTTGCTAATCATTTGATTGACCTTCAATCTTATGGTATGGTTATTATCAATATTAGTACCCTCCCGTCTTTTATGTGTTTGCTTTTCGCTTAGGGAAATTGTAAATAATTGAATATTTGGAAAAGAATTGATTGGTTTAACATTTCTGTAGGATAATTGAAAAATGTCTGATTTTCCTTTATTATGGTCTTGTAAATCGTTTTAAGTTTTATTGGATTTTTTGTCAAATCATCAAATAATTGAATAGTCCTGAAAGAAGGTAAGTATACTTTCTATAAATTAAAATATTCACTAGAATTCCGATTTGTATCGTGTACAGTAAAAATAATTCTAAACAAATGATTGGGGTGACTTTGCCATTAATGTTAGTATCAGTACGCGCCTGCTCCCGGGTTAAAACATTTTGAAGTCTTCTGGCTTTAAATGTTAAAAAGTGACACAATTATTCTTCATCGGAATTTTATATTCTTTTTCATAATTTAACATTAATTCTAAATGCTAATTGTGTGAGGTTTAAAATTACAGTTCTTTTAAACAGTTATTTACAATTATAGCATTTATCTAAAAAAATCATTTTACATTTTTGTATACAATGTCGTGCACATAGTTTTACTCTCCTTACAGTTCAGCTATTATATCAAGAATGTTTTATTTTTTAAAAAATGAATTCGTGCGAAGAGTCGGTGTTTCAGCCAGTATACGTTTGATGTATCAACTGAAGAAGGTATTTTATAAATAATTTCTTATTACGGAATTTGGCCGCGGTAGCCGAGTGGTATAGGTATCGGATCGTGGCTTGCCTTGTCACGAGTTCGAGCCCAGTACCACTAAAGACGCGCCATGTAGGGCAGCGATGTATGTTAAATCTGTTGAGAGTTGAAACGTTTTCCCGTTGGTGTGGTGGGGTAGTTAGGATAGAAGGGTGCCAGAGCTCAGGTGTCATCCACGTCACCTGACCATGGTTCAAAATTACGTGGTCCGTCGTCAAGGCCCTCGTGCAGCTGAACAGTGCGACGTTAATATTCAATCAATCAATCTTATTACTAAATTAAGAACAAGTTTAATAATTATTAGGGACTTCCACGGGCTTGTCTTGTAGAGGAAAGTTTTTCAAAGGAAGGTTTAATATCAGAAATTGACATAAAGAGTTATTTTTATATATTTAGCTGAGATCTATATTTTTGTCTTCAAGGCATCCACTGCAGAAAATCCGGTTTGAAAAAGGTAGGATGTTGAAAATGGTAATAGTATACGAAGTGCTTTTGTTTTTTCAGTACAGATAATTTCTCATCCACCTCTACCCCAAATTCAAAGAGCGATTTATTACAAAATTGCCTTTTAATTTTTCACTGGATGTGAAATCTATGAAGATTTCTTCTTCGGAAGTTGAGAGCCCTTCTGGAAAATAGATCCCTAATCCACTCGTAACTTGCTACCAAGCTGTCCTCATCCAGAAAATACTTTTTTAAAATTTTTGCCAACATAGCTAAATGATTTTACATGTTTTAAAAACAACCTTCACATGTTGTTCTACAGATTTGTAAGTTTTAACATATCGAGCTGGGGCTTTTTTTTCCATCATTTACAGTAGTGGTAAATTTTAAGTATTTTTTGAGAAGATTGCCTTGATTTAATTTTCGGAACCATGCTCGTTCGTCTGTGTACTTGTTGATTCTATATTATGGTCGAATGTTTGCTTACGACTTAAAAATGTATGTATGATATTGTTTTAATCTACTGCCGTAAATACTTAATTACCGTGAATTATAATTAACGTGAAATTAAAAAATTGTACATTCAAGCTAGATTAGGTAGCTATAGGAGTATCGAGTCGACCAAAACTGACTGAATTGTACGAGGAAAAGCATTTTTACATGTTTTGCGCAGACGTCCTATAGGTTGCCCAGACTCTCACGCAAACGTACCCTATAATAGATGTGATGGATATGATGAGAGCAACATAGACTAGACTATTTTTCTAATGACATTTGTACTTTGAGAAATAGATGCTGAAAGAAACATATTTTTAATTAAATATATCATTTTGCGATCAGTTCAATTAAAAATTAGAGGAAAAAATAACATAATTCTAAGTAATATATATTTTAAGTAATTTTCTTAAAATATATATTATTAAAATATAACAAAATTTAATATACTTATCGTAAATTTGTACGGTTTATAATTAAGATCGTTTGTAACTTTAGCGTCTCTCAAAGTGCATTTTATTGCAGTAAATACATTATTGTTGTATAGGGGGCGAGACAAAATTATGATTGAAAATTGGGTCGCCAGTATTGAAAGTTTGAGAAACACTGCTTTTAATGTATGAGTGGTGCACAGAGTATTTTATGACTAATTAATTAATACTAAATTAAGAACAAGTTTAATAATTATTAGCTACTTCCATGGGCTTGTCTTACAGAGGAAAGTTTTTGAAAGGAGTTTTAAGATAAGAAATTGTGACCCTCTGAGTTCATTTTCTATATTTAGCTGATATCTATATTTTGTCTTCTAAGCAACCACCGGATTTTGTAATATGTTCCAATTTAAAAATCAGATTTAACTTAGTAATTATCCTATTACTTAACTTTTTGCTTAAAAGTAACATATACAAAATTTAATACTTATGTCATGAATTTGTACGGTTTATAATAAATATTGTTGCTTTATCGTAAAAGTGCATTATTATTACATTCAGTAAATTATTATGTATAAGGGGGGGCGCGATAAAAATTGTGATTGAAAAGGGGGGCGCCAGTATTGAAAGTTTGAGAAGCACTGCTCTATTGTCAACATTTTGCTATTTTTCTATTGAATCGCCAGTATAGTATACGGAATAGAGTTAGTGGCGAATATTACAAATTTAACGTAAAATAAATACAACAGAAAGTAAAGTTAACGTATTACACACATCTAGATATAACTTAATTAACAATATTTTAAGCATTCATTACGCAAAATTTGTAACAATATGCTACTTTTGCTGCGCAGAGAACAGCTTAGGAAGATATTTTCAAAAATCGACCCACAAGGGAGTTACGGGGCGTTATAAATAAAAAAAAAATCCTTTTTATCAGCTATTAGGCCTACAGACTTAAAATTTAACAAATATGATTTTATTGTTCAGCTGAGATATGTAAAAGCTTTTTTTTTTGTTTAATTTGCAATCCACGTAAAATTAGCTCATTAAAAATTTCTTTGTCCTTCAATCTGTATTGTTTAATTTTTAAGTTAATCCTTGCGAAGAACGGATATACCAACTAGTATATATTTTTATATATATACATAAGAATGATATTCTCCAGTGAAAAACTTGTAAATATTCTGAAGTATTTATTAACAATTAATCTGTTTATACTTCATTTCAGTGTTTTAATTGAATAGAGGATATGTGTTCAAATTGATGTCTATGTTTATAAAACTGAGTTTTATTTCATATAAGTATTGCAACTCTAAATAGGTTTGTCAAAAAAATTTCAACTTTCAAACTAAGAAGGAAATGTATGTCTCAAGGAACGGAAAAATAGTTTATAAAACAGTAGACATTCGTTAATATTTCATCCAATATGAAGTTCAATTTTCCATGGAGCGCAATCGTGATTGACATAACCTTGAAACATTTCCATTTTCTTTGAAAATGTTCAATACATTTTAACTGTTTGTGAGGAAATAAAATCAAATCCACTTAAGGTAAAAGTGGATTCTCTTGGAGTTCTACATATCAAATTCACTTCAAAAGAAAGAGTATTTGATTGAAATTCTAGACATTCTAGTGATTTGAAGTGATAGTTATTTATTCCCCTGTCAATTTCGAATTTTTGAGGTCTGTCGTAAAAAAACGTAAAACATCCAATATATTTTGTTTTAACTACATAGAATTGAAAATACTGAAATGCCCAGGATCTGCGTGATAGGGCCGTATGAGTGCTAACCGCATAAGTCGAACTCACGTAAGTAGATTTATAATGTGTCGTATAGATACATGTTATTACTTTTTGGTGGGGCCGGAGACTAAATAAAATAATAAATTACAAAAAAAAGAGATTTCCAAAAGGCTTAGATAACACAAATACAAAATCGCAAAACGAAGGTATTTTGCAGCAAAAGGTTTCACTCATAAAATCTAACAAAGTGATCTGCCAACTCAAGAATTTGTATTATCCGCAAAATATCATCGTAGCTAGCTAAAAATTTTTTATCCATTGTTTTGTTAAAAAAAATACGTTCTTCAATAGTATCTACATTTTCTAAAATTTGTAATACTTTTTTTTCAAATAAACTGATGCCTTCTATCAAATTTCCAACAGTCGTTCGATCTTTGACTGAACTGGGGAGACTCAAGTTCTTAAATGTCTTGGCCTTGTTTATGCATTTCTAAGAGCTACTTAATTGTCAGCTCCTGATTTTGGAATTTAGCAGTTCTTGAACGCCATTTCTATCCATTTTTAAATTGATTTTAAAGATTTTTTTTTCTTTTTGTGAAAGTTTATTTCAAGATTGTCCGATTATTTCGTTTGGAGGAGATACAGTAATCTGAGTAGGTGTATAACAGACACAATACAACAATTATAACAGATAATAATAAACGCACATTCCGTAGACAAGAAATAAATAACACAAAATAAATTATCATGGCTAAGTGTCGATTCTGCGCGATAGGTCCGGACATTTACATTAGCTAAGTAGAAAGCGGGGAGTGAGTAATCGAGTTGGGTAGCGCTCAAACAAAAGATGAATGATCGTGATTTGAAAATTACATAAATTTGGGCTCGCGTAAGTCGGGGTAGCGCGTACAAGGTATTACTGTACATTCCTCATTCATTATCCAGGAGAAAAGTAATAATCATGAAGAAGTTATGATATGCATTGCTAATAATAACAAACTTGTTTATGGTTCTAGTAATTATATTTTTTTAATAAAAAATATGAAAAAAGTTCTTATTTTTAAATCACATGATACTGTGCTTAGAATATATATTATTATCTTATTAAAATGTGATATTTTACACTTATAATAATTTAAAGGTTTTTAAATTGCATTTGCAAGGGATAATAACCATAATTTGTATATTTATTCTTATGTGTTAACACCATTTGCAATGTTTTATTAATTATTTGAAATCCTTATCTTACATCAGAAACAAAACTAAAACTCAGTGGTGCAACAGCCCATGACCTCCAATGTCTACTGCGCCCATCTAATCTTTCCCGACATTGGGCACTGAGGTGCATGAACAGAAGTTCCGGTCTGACTCGAAGCACCAATATTTAGTTTCCAAGCCAGCTTCGTATTCATTTATCGACTCACTAAAAACAGCCGAGCTCGGGGTCTGAACTCCAGGCTGGAACCGCGATACATACCACTCAAACACTGTGTGAGCTGATATCTTATATCTTTTTTATAACTAATTTTAATCTATATATGCTCTTTTTTTTAAATATTTTTATAAGTTGCTTCTAATTCTAATGTTTATGTATACATAACGGATATTTCGTTTAAATACTATTTACTTTTTTGGTTTATGCTCTTCTGCAATAGTGTCAAACTCAGGGCTCGCCCAATATATTGGCACACAATAATATATAGTAAAATTACAAACCGACGCAGAATAAAAATAAGATAGGTGGAATTCACTAAACGTTTCTTTTAGGAAATTATTTTCTTCCTTAATACTAAACAAAATACGTACACTCGCTTTAAATATACCACAATAAGTTAAATACAGTATTTAAACGTAAACAATATTTGACTAGGGGAAGGCACAACTGAGAAAATTCATTTGGGGTCAAGGCTTGGTGTAAAAGCAGTACTCCTTTAGGGTGTTCGACACTTAATGTAATTCCACCGAATGTCCAGTCAATTCGGAGAAAATAGTCTTCAAAATTTATGCTTAGCTTTTATACAATGAAGTTTCAATTTCTTCCAGTGATATAATACTACAGTAGGTAGGACGCCTGCTTTATATGCCGAAGGATAGGGTTCGAATCCCACGGTTAACTTTTTTTAAATTAATTTATTTTCTTTAAAAATTAAATAAACTTATTTATGAAAGGTTTATTAAATGTTAAATGATATCTGATGTAATTATTTTGTATTTTATAAAGTAAAAAAAATTCAATAAATGTAATATTTAAATTATTTATTAATATATTAGTACAATTATTTGTTAGTAAAATTATTAAAATTATTTGTTATTAAAATTATTTAAAATTATTATAGATTAAAATTAATACATTATAATTAATTAAAATTAATAAATTATTATTAATTAAAATTAATAAATTATTATTAATCAAAATAAAAAATATTATTAATTAAAATAAAAAAATATTATTCATTAAATTATTTATTTATTTATTAAAATATTATTAAAATTATTTAAAATTATTATTAATTAAAATTAATAAATTGTTATAAATTAAAATTAATAAATTATTATTAATTAAAAATAATACATTGGTATTAATTAAATTTAATATATTATTATTTATTAAATTCTATAAATTATTATTAATTAAAATTAATAAATTAGTATTAATTAAAAGGAAAAAAATATTACTTATTAAAATTAATTTACTATTATTAATTAAAATTATTTATTAATTTATTAAAATATTAATAATTTATTATTAAAATTATTATCAATTTCTAATTAAAATTACTGAAATATATTTATTAAAATTATTTAAAACATTTATTAAAATTATTTAAATAAATTTACTAAAGTTAAATATTTTTTTTAAAAAAGGACTTATAAATATTTTATATATTTATAAGATAAGTTAGTTAATTATACATAAAAAAGACATGTATTATTTTTATTATATTAATAACAAAATAATTCATTTAAGGTATCCGTACACCTTTGAAGAAAATTTTTTTAAAAACTGTAATATTTGCTATTAAAATATTTTTTACTGATAAAATATAACTTAAAACTATGAAAAATACATTTAATATGTTACTTGTAGTACATAAAAAAATTTTAGGGAGTAAAGCATAGTGTAAATAGTAATTAAATTGATTATTAGAATAACGCACATAACTCAAATGTAAACAAAAATATCCCTTTTCTGTCAATTTGATGATGATCATTATAACATTTTTTAGGGCTGGTACTATTTTCCTGATGATAATCAATTTATTACAATTTTTATCAAGTTTCGAGTAAAAGAACATTGAAAAATCATTAAAAAATTATTACGAGCATGATATATACCTTAGTTACTAAAAACATAACAACTATATAATTATGAAAGTAGTAGGGGTTCTTTAAATCTATAAAACAAATATATTTATAAAATTTGAACTAATTTGGTTCACAACTTTTTCTGATATTTACGTTGTCAGATGTCAATACGTTAAACAAATTCATTTTGAGATAAATCAGAAATAAACTTTGAACTGCAAATTTTAATATTAAACACAATTTGATATACTTAAAAAATGCTCCTGATTTATAAATAATACCTTCTTTACTCTCTAAAACATTGATTTTTTTTCCTTGTAGCTCTTAAAATTTTTCTACGCTGGTTACATTTGGTGTTGAATGTCAGTCTGCGTCGTTAATTCTATTGATGTCAAGATGTGTGTATGCTTTTAAAGTAAAATAACCAGGAGTTATATTACGTTTTTTTAAAAATTTCAACACAACCCTTGTATCCATCATTAAATTGGATCACAGCATCCAATGCAACAGATTTTAAAATTTTGAGGCACACGAAAACTTCCTTGGGTACTCTCTGCCATATAACGCCATTTAAACACTCGTTTGAATTTTGTGTTTTGCCATGCAGGCATTTAGTAAGCAGTTCTTTGGTACACAACTCTAAATATGTAGGCTTAATCGTGTTTAGTACTTCATTTGATAAGCCTTTATATTTCTCGTTTGGCTTTTTGCCACAAGACAGTGCTCGCTGGTAGTAGCACCAACTATCTTTTCCGATGGGACACTGCCCATGCATCGGTTTCTCGACACTTGATGAGCAATGAAACAAAGCCGCAATAACATTTTGCTGAAGACCGGATAGGTTTCCAACATTGCTACGAACAGCAATCCCATAATAGTTTTGCAATCGGTCAATAAAAAAGTCGGTTAGTTTGCCTTTACCAGACAGATTTTTATTTTTAGACATTAGTTTGCGCAATCTCGCACCTACTCTCTTCTGAACATGACCAATGCATTCATATTTTGTGACGCTATCCTTCCCATAAGTATCTTTGACACTGAGATAAAGCCCTTAGAGTCCCCGTCACCATAATAATGTGCATATGTAAGGCCTCGTTTGACAATAGAACGTTGGAAGATTCTCGTAGCACCAACAGCTTCCATTTTTAACGCAGAACCTTGAAAATTGCTATGGCACACATGATCTGCTGCAAAAGTTTCCGACTCAATGATTCTAGGCATTTTAGAAATCTTTCTGCAGGTGGGACAATATGACGACATTATTTATATATATATATATATATATATATATATATATATATATATATATATATATATATATATATATATTTCAATGTCTACTATTTACCAGTGTCAACTGACAAAGCTGCGACACACCCATTCATGGAAGAGTAACCTCTACGCTGCCACGTTCCATCAACTGAAATGCCACATTCAACAATTTTATTTTTAGTAGGATGTAGCACTAACAGTTCAGAAGCTGCTTTTTGCATTGATAGTTCACTAACTTCTGAAATCACGGACATGAGTTTATTCTCATGATTAGTGTACGCAGTTTTACTGAGCCTGGGTAAATTTAACGTACTACATAATTTAAACCCAGCAGAAAAACCTTTCCCAATTTGTCTCATACCATACACAAATCTTGTATTTACTTCAGAACAGTTTAAAGTTTTCTTTGAACTAGAAAACCCTGAGTAAAAGTCACAATGTTTACACCTGATAACAAAATTTGAGCACAAACCATATGTGGAATCCTCAGAAAGCAGGATACCTTCTTCGAAACATCTTGGGCAGCAAAGTTGTAAAAACAAATTTAAAAGAGAGGACTTCCATATCAATTATTATGTTACCAGTAAGTGGTTTACGTTGATATTCTGCTATTTCTTCATCAAAGGCAGGAGATACTTTAATTTTTGAAGAACTGGCGTTGGTAGATGTTGCGCTGCTATTTTTTGAATGTTTAATGGTAGATACATTACCTCTAAATTGGCGTTTTCTCTTTGCACTAACTCTACGTTTAGCATTACCCATTTTAAATGTCAAAAATTAAAATTTTTTGCTATTAAAAAGGATTAAACAAAAGCTTATAAAGAGCTACGCAATCATAACCAAATGTAAACAAACAGTAAAGCACTCTATTTTCTTGCCAGATTCTAGATAAAAATATAAATAAAAGCCTGTTGCCAATTATATTCTTGATAATTCTGAAAACTCAAATTCATATTTTAAAAAGTTTAAGTTTCTTACTATTGCATATTTAAACGATACTTTGAAAAATAAAAATGTCAACAAACATTTTTTTCTACTTCGCAATACAGACTTGTACTTCCGGGTTCAAAAAGGTGCTATCGAATGAAACTCAAATCCCCATAACTTAAGTTCTAAATAAGATAGAAACAAAATTTAAACACCATTTTAAAGAAAAAAGTTCATATTTTCAACTAACATTTAAATTAAAAAATCGAAAAATTTGACGAAAATGACGTTTTGAAGGTGTACGGATATCTTAATAGAAATATATATGTACATATATATATATATATATATATAATGATATATTTTCTTAAGTATTTTATACTACATTTAATATTTTATTAATAGTATTTTGTATTTCACATTACAAAACTACTTGTAACTAATTTTTATTTAAAATATCAGTTAATATTTATTATATATTTTATTATAAATATTATTTATTAACTGTAAAATATATTTATAAAATTTAATATAAATATTTATATAATTACAGTAATTTTTTTTTTACTTTATAAAATGCAAAATAGTTGCATAAAATATCATTTAATATTTAATAAACCTTTCATAAATAACTTTATTTAATTTTAAAAAAATAATTAAATGAATGGGGAAAAAAATGTTCATCGATGCATTCGAATCCTATCCACCCTCATAGAAAGCAGACGTCCTACCAACTGTGCTATTTCATCACTGGTAGAAATTAAAACTAAATTGTATAAATGCTAAGCATTAATTTCGATGGCTATTTTCTCCGAATTGATTAGCTAGTCGGTGGAATTGCATTGAGGGTTGAACACTTTAAGGGAGTACTACTATTACACCAAGTTTCGATACCAAATGAATTTCCTTAGTCGTGCCCTCTCCTTATAAAATATTTCAAATTTAGGTTACTGATTTTTGACACATGTAAAATTCTGGAATAATTTTAAAAAATACAAACAAAATGCCTTAAGAAAAGTTGATTAAATGCAATAATTAATGATAGTTCTTAAACGAACGAAACACTTAAGGTATACAATATTAGTAAAATGTCCTGTTAAATAATTAACAGTATTTAGATATAAAAACAACTGATTTACATAATTTTGGTCAGAATGCCATAACATGGGTTTCAATTCTCCAACTATATTCTTGTATGGAATGATGCTTGTAACAGAAAATATTTTACTTTCGTAATATAAGATGTATATGCTATTTATAATTATTGCTTAATTCATGTTGGCCTTATTGATTTGTGCACTTATTTTCAATCCGGTGAGTCTTATGTTCAAGAAAAAAAAGCATTGATATTTTATTAAATTGTCTTATTATTTTCTGTCAGCCATTGCTTATTTAACTCATGCCTTTGTAATCAATATGTCTATATCAAAGCCAAGTGGTTATAAAAGTAATTTCAAAAGCAGTTCCAAAAAAAAAGACTAATTTGCTGCAGCTTCAGACTGATTTGCTAAGGTACTGATCATGTCCAACGTTAAAAATATGTTGTGTTGTCGCTTGGAATTACACACAGTCGTATTCTAATATTATGAATTCTAGTACGGAAGAACGAGATGTATACAAATGAAGAATACTGCAAAAGGGTACTGTTGTATGGGCAGTGTAGTCGAAATGAGAGAGAGGCAGCAAGACTTTATGTCATTAAGTTTCCCAGTCGAAGATATCCATCTTATTGTACAATTGCCCATGCCGTTCAACGCTTGCATAAAACTGGGAGTTGTCATAGACGTATTCCCTTGTCTCTCGTGCCACACCTTCAAGCTTGCGGAAACCCGCTGAGGAGGTTCCAAAATATGCCCTTGAGCATCGTGAAAGTAGTGTCCGGGATATTAGCAAGGCTTGTTCTTACTAAAAATTGACGGGGTGGAACATATTACATACGTACTTTGCATATCCTTATAGTCAAGTCCTGGCGCAAGAACTAATGCTCGGAGACCACGAGCGTCGTTTTGATTTTTGAAATTTCGTGTTAAACACGCTGCGTCGAAATCCAGATTTTTTAAATGAAGTTTTGTGGTCGGATGAATGCCAGTGCTCGAGGCAAAGCACTATGATTACACTGCATACGCATTATTGGTCCCTCGAAAACCAACATCTAATACGACAGAATCGCCACCAAATGCGTTGGTCGGTGAATGCGTGGTGTGGAATATGGAGGAGCACCTTAAATGGCCCAATGTATTTCGATGAACCATTAACATCAGAATCATACACGAAAATATTATCTGTACCGTTAACCGACTTTTAGACGATGAAGTTTCCTTATGGAAATTGCCACGCATGTGGTACCAGCATGATTGAGTACCCGCACAGAAATCTGTGCAATCATGTACATTTTTGGCGCAGACATTTGACACTCGAATAATCAGCTACGGAGGTCAACGGGAGTAGCCCCCGCGATCACGCGACCCAAGTCCTCTGGATTTCTTTCTCTGAGGCTTCCTAAAATGCAAAGTGTACGAACGTGAATCCTCGAGTAAATCCGATTTACTCAATCAAATCAGAAGGGTATGCAGGTCTGTATTACCAACTATGTTGCAGAAGCCAGACGCGGGTTCGGTATTGTATTTCTGCGGAAGGCAGTCATTTTGAACATTATTTAATTGGGTAATTGTGATATAATAAAGCCCCTTTCTCATGAAGGGCGCATCATTCCACATTATGATATAATTTGAACGGCAAATCCTGTATTCATTTGCTGCTATTTGTTTAAACAAGCTGTTTTAATCTTTTCGGTACAAGTTGTATTTCTTTAATTTGACTTTTATTGTTTGCTCTACAGCAATACAAATTGTCAATCTATGATGTTTACTACGATGTTTTAGTTTTAATATGATGCTTTTCTTTTTCTCTTTTTATAGATAGCGAATTACTGTTCTCTAAACTCAATTTATATGCGACCCTCTTTTCTGAGCAATTCAGATGTTTCAACTTTATGTAGGCATAACTCGGTCAATTTTTATTGTAATAAAATGAAGCTTTTTTGTTTAATTTGTTTTTGTGTAGTGCATCTTTTCCTAAATACAAGTGATAGGTACATGGAGACCGTATAAAAATTTATTTTTTGTAATTTTTTGTAAATTGTTTTTTTTTTGTTGTTGTTGTTCGAAAAGCACGTCAAAACATTCCTTACCTTTTTAAAATCATTTTTCAAATTGGAAGTGCATATCTAAACCGAACGGTTCGGGAATTAGCTATTGGGTCACATTAAGGCTGGGCACGCTGTATATTAGTAGCATAGCTCAATTAGGTGTGTTTCTTCGTGCTTGTGACATAGATTTCAACGTTTTGAATTAATACCTATGAGTAGTACTACTACAGGACAGCATTAATTTATTTGAGTTTTTGATTTTTTTTGCAGAAATACAATCTACCTTTGTCCAAATTAAAATCTATACCTACAGAGACAAAGTTCCACGAATGACAGAAAAAGAAAAAAAACGGCTTCTTAGCATTACTATGAAAAACACTAATTAAAACCCATGGTTCAAACAATCATCTTACGCATTGTTTTAAACAACCGGAAGTAATATGCACGAAGATAATAAAAATGGAAAATGTTTTGTCATATACAAAAAAAAAGAAGTTTTTAAACTTATAAGATTTCGAGGCTTAAATCAGCGACAATTCACTGTTTTCTTTAGTGAGATAATGCATATTTAGATTTGTTCTAATATCCCTAGGTACATTGGTTAGCTTGCTCCAAGATTCTCAAACATTTCTGGGATTTGAAAGAAGTATGTCAGTTTTTAAAAACTGAAAATCAAAACGCACGCTTGTTTTTCGATCCAACATAGTTGCAGAATTTATTTTTCTTGCTTAATATAACCCAAAACTTAACCAAAAATTAATTTTTTTTCATACAAGGAAAGGATCAGATCATTACGAAAATTTTAATAAAAAAAATTCAAATGTAAGTTAGCTTTTTGAGAAAAGCAAAATTAAAATGAAAATTTAACACACCTGCCGACAAGCAACATTAACAGATAACCAGTTTAAGTGATATTATATCGTATCAAAAATACGCAGAGAAAATTTCGAAACATAGAATAGAATTTGAAACAGGATTTAAAATTTTTAATTCTTTGGAAGACAAATTTTATTTTTTTCTTCAAAGTCTTCAATAATTATAGACTTAATACCAGCCATATGCAAATGGAGGTGATAGAATGCTAATCAAATTTAAAGTCAAAATTCATTGGAGGGGGTGAGCCCTGTTTCTTGCAAATATTTATCTCACAGATTAAAATATACTCGAAAACTTACATTTGAAAGTATTTCCATACTTGAAAGTACTTATCAATCTGAGCAGTTATTTTAAATTATCAAAGGACATAAATATCCTGTTAGAAATAGTATTAAGGATGATCAACTTGGATCAGTTTTGAAAGTCATTACTGACATCAAAAGTTCTCCCTAAATATGAAAGATCGCAGCAGAGAAGAGGTGCCAAGTATCAAGACGTAAACATTAAATTATTTTAGTTTTCTTTAATATTTTTATTAAAATGTGTTATTTGAAACCAACTAACGTTTCTGTAAGCATTGATTTTTTGTGGCACACTTAAATTTAAACCTTGTTTGCTGGACCCAAGTTTGCCTTGTGGTTTGACACTCTTGCTTTGCTGTGTATTCGAGTAATGACACATTAGCCTAAGTACATAATTCTAAATTTGGTATTTTGCAGCATATTTTAAATGAAAAAGTGTATAGTATTTACTCTTTTAGTTTTTTCACCTGTCTACTAATATAGCAAAGGTAAAATTAAAATATCCGTATTCCTACTAGATCCGTCCTAAGACAAAGAATTTGCCTACTAGGAGTGTGTCTTATCTTCATTATATTTATTACTCAGTGTGTGTGTGTACATTAGTGGTTTCAAGGTTAAACATTGCTTTAAGGGCTGACTCATTTCGCTTTAATTTCTGATATAGTGAGAGACAATATAAGCTTTCATATATCCTAATAAAACTCCTTTTCATTCAGTGCTGAAGCATGTTGTAGTAACAAGAGACTGATTTCATCAATACTATGATATCATTTTCTTCCTTCTCACGCATAGGGCTGTATGTATCATTGAACTTTACTTCATATATCTAATATGTTTGTCTTTAATATATCTTTTCCTTGGCTTGCATTTTGGATGGTCAACAGCGTAAGCAAAATCAATCTAAATTCATCTTTAGAAATTAAATCTTGGATAGGATAAATTTTAAAGAAATTGAAGTATATTTCTCTTAAATTTACACAATTATAACAAATTTTAAATCAGTTAATTTAAATCCTAATGTTGATGGAACAGATATAATGTAAGCCAATTTCATGAAACAAAATGTGGATGCATTTTGTTTGCTTTAAATTTTCTAATATGCAAAATATTTTGTAATAAATTATACTCTAGAAAATATTATTCTAAAAAGTATATGGTTGTTAACGTAATCCACAGTTTAATATAAGTATGTTTTTATTATTAACACATAAATACTAGTAATTTCGTAAAATTTGTTTCCAAATTAATACGCATTGTTTCTAAACTATTTTATAATTGAAAAAAACATTATAGGACTGACTAAAGCTTTGAAACATGAAAAATGAAATTCACAGGGGAAGAAACCGTATTTCTTACTCAATACTATAAAAGGTTTTTCTAAAAATAATCTTTTCATTACAGTTTAATATAAAGTTTGATTGGAACGTAGTTTAAATCATATAAAAATATTTTTATAACAATGCAATCTTAAAAATAAATCACTAATGTAAAGGAACACTTTTTATTAAATATGAGCTTCTGAAAATTATCTTTAAGTTACCTAGTATTGATTAAATGAAAGTTCATATAATACTTTATCCTCATATATTATACACCACAATTTGTATTGTATAATCAATGTAAAAGTTTTCCATCGATTGACTATTCATAAAAGACACAATGTGAGGTAACACGAGAGGTATTGGCAAAAAGTCTAATATTTTTGAAGCATAGTCGAACCTTGAGAATGATATTGATTTTCACACTTTTTTCCAAACATCCACACTATTCCAATGATAGGAATTTTATCCTTAACAAGCATTAGTCCTTATACACAGTGAGTCATTAGTGGCAGCAGGATTCGAGCTCATGACTCGAGGTGCAAACCATGTGTTTGCGATTATGACCAATCATCAACCAGGACCGCAAATCTATTATATCAACAGTATATTAAAGTAACTTAGGTGAATAAGAATTGAATAGCCAATGAGATAAAGTTACTCTTCCGTATTACTATGTAGCCAACCGTAACATTGGAATGCGACTGTCTGGCATTAAATCCATCAAAATAATTCACACTTTGCTGAACTGGACATATAATTTCCAGGGGGCCGAGAACGTCACATTAAACATTGTTGATATAGAAACGGAGATACTGTTGACATAGTAACCATAAACATGCCAGTGGTTTTGATTAAAATCCGGAGATTCATTTATTGGTTAATGAATTGTGAAATTGCTATCATTATTGATAAAACAGTCGCTTAGGTAATAAGTATGAAAAACAGTGTATGAACTTATATGAATGGGAAAAAAACGTGCTACGTGTGTATGTGTGTGTGTGTAGCATTTGCCAAAAATATTCAAAACGTTGAGGATAAAATTCTATTGAGTATATATTTTATATTTAACCTAAAAAAATAATTAATTATTTTGTTCTCAATTCATGACGGTCATATGATTAAGACAAACACGTGTTCTCCATTGAATTCAAAACAAATATCAAACTAATTGTACTAAGTGATTTATTTGGGTAAAATTTCAAATTTTATAATCGGGTAAAAATAGTCAAGTTTTATAAAATATAAATTCTTTGAAGATATTTTAAAATTGAAAAGAAATATTTAATGCAAGCAGTTTTAAATCAAGTGGAACTTGTTTACCTATGTGCGTTATTTTTGTTGACAAATTTGTACTTTTTAAAAGAAAGTTTCTGAAAAGATCAAAAGTTGACAACAACTTAGCGAATTAACTCATTAGCTGGAAACACGTGATTACTTTTATAGTGTGACTATGACGTCACAAGAGTTTTTGTACAGATTGGCTAAAAACATGTGGTGATCATTATCGTGTGACTATGACGTCACATGAATTGCGCACATTAAAAGCTCCCCAGTTATTTAAATATTTACTTACGAGCAATGTGATTGTATAATAACACATTCCGGCGTATTATCTACACCTATAATTTTAAACAGTACATTTTTTTTAAATTTTAGATATATTCGAAGTGTAATATGCAATAATCTTTTAAGAAGAAATCTGAAATGTACTAATGCAATACTCTTATCTTTTGAAAAAATGGTTCACTCAAGAACAACATGAAACGAACTGTATCATTTCACTTTGGTGCTCTTCCAATTAGTGTACAATACAACATTAAACCCCATGATTATTTTAAAAGAAAACCGATGCCAAAATCTTATTTCCGGAAAGGTGCACAAGAAAGTGCGGACGGACGAAAACGATGTAAAACTGGAGATAAGAAGTATTTGATATCCAGAATTTATAGAATTCAGGAAGTCTTTTGTATTTTGGGACATGTTTGGATCCCATCTAAAGGATAATACGAAAAAATTTCTAAAAAGAAAGCAATACAAACAAGGTAGTTATTCCAGATGGATGTGATCACCATTAATTCAACCTTTGGACATCTGTACCAAAAAGCCATTCACAAAACAAATTTAAGACGACTGTAGAACATGTGTTAGAAAATGAAAAACATTCACGAAAGGAGGCTAAGTGCATATGTAGAAATCTAATTTTTACTAACCCATCATTTTCTCCTAATTTTGAAACTATCATCTTTATACTCAGTGCACGTAACGTAAATTTCAACATTATTTTTCAATTCCTACTATTAGCTCATACTCTCTATATATTTATTTACTTATTTATCTTGGTGGAATTTTCAATCGTTAATAAAATACATTTTAAAGCGCTCAATTCAGCTGAAATTTTATATACATGATTATTTTGGATGACAATACAATAATTTAATTATAATTAATAAAAATTAATTGATTAAAACTAATTATTTAAAGAATTACAAATACAGCCACGTTGGAATCCTTTTTGACGACTTGTGTCAAAACTTGAAAAGCTTTTTTTCTCACGATTTAAAGCATTCAGTTGAACTGAAATTTTATGTACAATAGTTTTGGATGACAATACGATACTTTAATGATAATTAATAAAAATTAGTTACCACTTATTGTTGTGATTCTATCATATGTATATACATATTTATATTAATTGTAGGTACTTAATAAAAAGTAGCTAAAATAAAATTTTTCTTTGTTGATCTAAGTAGGAATTGACTTAATTTTTTTTATATATATTACACACTTGTTTGTGTTATTAGTGCGTGCTATATGCCCGAATAAATACTACTTTTTAATGTACCTAAATATTTTCCTTTGTCTTGAATATTACATACTAACAACCAATACGTTTTCAAATCATTTAACCGACATTTTTAAATTGTTTTATTATTTATAATCAAATTTCCATTCATACCACTTTCGAATCTCCTGTTTTTACGTTTTCATTAATTTACGCGCATACATAAAATCACAAAAAAAATATTGAATCATACATTGAATGGAAAATAAATAACGATAAGTATATTTACATGAAAGCTTATTTACGTACTATAAAGGTTTGCAGTTAAACTGTCCTTAAACATGAAAAACCATTTAGTGCTTTTAACCTACGATGCTAATGTCATTTTTAATTTAATTATTAAAAATAAATCACTTAAATTTAACTTATTGATTGAACATCTAATAAGTCAATCAATTGAACTGCTTCTAATAAATATGTTACTTCAGGAACAGTTACTTCATAGCCTAATAAACAGGAACATTCTTTAGCAGATATTTTCAAATTTAAAATCTCAATCCAAAAACTGACCCGCACTTTGGATCGGATTGTATTTTGAAATTCATTTCAAGAACAATTCATAGTGCTTCTAAATCTTTGCTCCCGTTTACTTTCTTTAAATGAAAACAACAACAACAACAACTCTAAGATCATTCTAGTAGAGACAAAAAAAAAGGAAAACTTTAAATGACGGAGAGATTCTAAAGTTTTTCAATTTTTAAAGGGAATACAGAAAAAAATCCAATTTCCTTCGTAGAATTTCTAAATATTTTGTATTCCAACTATCTATCAGCTTAAAAAAAAGGTTTCTTTTTTTAAGATTATGTAATGAATATAGTTCTACAAATATATTTCTCAAAAAATAAGCAACTAACAGAAAAATAAAAAAAAACTATTGATACAGAAATGCAGTGAAACATTTAAGGGATATCAAAAAAGAAAAGTGGTAATGTTCCACAAAAATAAGAAAAAAATAAGTAATATATAAAAAAAAAAATTTAAGGCAATTTTTACTTAGATCAACAAAGAAAAATTTTATTTTAGTTATTTTTTATTAATAGTTACAATTAATATGAATATGTATATAAGTATGACAGAATCACAATATTAAGTGTCAATTAATTTTTTTATTAATTATCATTAAAATATTGTATTGCCATAAATATTGTATTGTGTATATAAATTTCAGTTAAAATGAATGCATTAAAATGGGAGAATTTTTTTTAAAGTTTTGACCGAGTTTCATTCTTAGTCGCTAAGAATGAAACCTCCATGGCTGTATATGTAATTCTTTAAATGATTATGAGTAGTTTCATGCAATTAATTTTAATTAATTATAATTAAATTATCGCATTGTCACTCAAAACAGTAGTGTATAGAAAATTTCAGCTCAATTTCGCGCTATAAAATGTATTTTATTAAGGATTGAAAATTTCAACAAGATAAATATATAAATAAATAAATAAATAGAGAGAGCGTGAGATAATAGAAGGAATTGAACAACAATCGGTCTAGAAATAAGCAGAATAAACAATAATGCTTCAGGCTTGTGCTAAAAAATATTTAATTGTAAGCAATCATCAGAGTTGTGCGTGTAACCAACTCTACAGGAGATGTAGAATTCACAACGATGATTCATATCTGCAAGCCGGTCGTCAATCGTATTTTGAGGAATATATGCCTATTCTCAAAGACGATATGTGAAATCATTAAGGTTTCGAGAAAGATTGTAGAAAATAGAATGATATTCCAGATCACGAGCTAGACATACTCTTTTGGGTTCATGTCGAGCGAAAGCACTGTCCTTTTCATTCAGAGCACTGTTTGAAGTTCCACGTTTTCCTTGGTTGATGGAACAAGCCTCTTACAGGTGGTTATAATCCTAGGACAGGGGTGCCGAGTCTTTATGGATCAAAGGGCCATTTTTTCCAAAGAAATGTTTAATGAGGTATATACGTGTAGTCAAAGAATTTTGACTTGTGACTATTGGAATATAATATAATACTAAATACTAACAACTCAAAACCCTTTATTTACTACTAAAAATTACATCTTGTATTGTATAGTAGTAACTGTTTTTTTTAGTTACACGCGTAGTTCAAATGAAAATAACATTAGAGTGAGACTTCTGGGTAGCACAGATGACAAATAACATATTTTAGGATTGTAATATATAACCTTTAGAAAAGAATGCATGCTAAATTGGAGTTATACGCCAAACGATTTCCAAGAGAGTCTTTAATGTTTTTTTCTTATCTGAAAATAATAGCTGCAGGTATAAGCAGATGAAAATATGGTTGAAATAGCTTAATCCAGCTTCTTCGAAAAGTTAAATGTAACTGGAATCGATCTCAAAGTTTGTAAAATTTAAATATTAGCATGTTTACCTATATTGCTTATTAATCTTTCTGTTTCAGTCAATTTTAACTCTCTCCTTGTTTCAAAAAGTTTTTGAATCCATATTGAACTAGACAGGAAATCAATTTCCCAGTTGCATTTCAAATGCTGTCAATTTTCAACCAATCGAATTGGGATAAATTTAATTTAACAAATAAAGTCACATCAGGGTACATAATAAACTTGAGCGTTTAGAGAAAATATCGCTGAAAAATGCGACCGATTACTCGCCTTTGTTCGTAATACTTCTTAGTGAATGTTGTTATTTTGTAGTAAAATGTTAATTGTTTTGATTGATGGCTTACCCAAAATATTATATCTCGTGCCATCAATGGCACACTTTCCAATGGTTAGCCATCCCTACCCTAGGAGGACTAATATCAAGTCTTTGGAACATTTTAGGTTCATTCTGATATCGATTACACGAGCAGCTAACAGTGGAAGAGTTATCATTTAAGATTCGCGCAATCTCCAAGGGTCATTCTTCAGAATGGATCTCATTTGGCGCCCATTTAAAAATTTGGAAAAAATAAAGAAAGAAATGAGCCCCAAACAAACTTAACATCAAAAAGCTTGATGAAAAACATAAATGCTGAAAAATTTCAACACTACGTCGTCATTTAAAGTTAGAAAAGGAATTAGTTTAATTCCCTAGAGAAAAAAAAACATGTGATTCCATGTCTTAAATATTATTTACGAAAACTTCGTAGCTTTCTGTATATCTACAAACAGTGGTGGCAGTGGTGGCCAAATATGAGGACACTTTTGAATACATTTACGTTTATTTTGTATGCTTATAGAACTTGCTACATTGCCCAAAATGCGAAGATTTTTACATAATTTTAAAGAAAATTTAATACTTAATTTAATACAAAAAACAAACTCAAATATTTATAATACAAAGAAAGTTTAGGTGCAATATCTATCGATATGCATTAAATACTGATGATAGCATTGGGTTATCAGAAATTGGTGGAGTAGCACTTATTTTTTATTACAGCTTCATATCGATGTTTCATTGAGCTGAAGGCAGTTTTAAGCTATTTCTTCATTACAACATGATTGCAAGAAAACAAATATATTCTCAATTAGTTCCCTTTTACTTCATGAGTACCTCATGCGGACAACAGTTTTCAAACAGTACTACAAGATTTCCACAGCATTGAGGGCAGAACTGTTTCCTGGACAGGACAACAATTCAATGACCTTTGAAAAAAATACTCTTTCTTTCGATTATTTTATGGTTTGACAATTAGCAGAATCTTGCTAGAAATAAATAAAGCATTGCTGGTAAATAGATCCTGGATGGAAAGTAGACATTTAAGTTATAGAATGGTGTCAATGTATTTTCAAGCATTCAGTGTCCCATCGCTTATATGAAAGAGACCAATACCATCAGCTGAACAGCATGACCAAATAATAAAACTATCGATACTTCACAGTTGCCTTGATGCAGTCAGGATGTAGCATTTCCCCTAATCTACGTCTTATATATTTTTGACTATCGCTAGTGAGTAACGATATCTTAGTTTCATCCCTCCATATAACTTGCGACCACTAATCGTTTCTCCTATTAAGGTGTTACTTTGCCCACTTTGCTCACTTAGTCTTTTTTTGGCACTACCGTAAATTTAAAAAAAAGCTATTTTCATGAAATATCACCCCTTAGTCAAACTACTGTCTATTTTCTCCTGATTGCTTTTGGACTGACACCAGAATTATTCAGATATTTTCTGATGACCATTGATGAAATTATTCATCTTATAGTGTTTTTGTTCTTCTGTCATCAACAGATGTGTTGCACCGTTTTCGACCATTGCCTACTTTGATTTTTATTAAATTTATCTCCTGACATCCTAAGCAAAACTTTTAGTCTCCAGATGTAGTCACTGTACCACCTACCTGTCTTTGAAATTTTAACATAGGGAAGACCACTTTCTCGTCATAAATTTCTTTCTAGGTGTCCAATCCACTGTTTTATTTGATGTCATTTCTTCTTGACTAAATATCGTAAATGCCTTAGCAGACGACAGTCCTGTCATCACTCCTATCAAAAACCTGTGGCACCGTTTGAAAAGTCTTCTCCAAAAGAGGGACCCATGAAATAAAAGGGAAGTAATTGAGGCTATTATATTCTCTGGCATCATGTAACAACGAAGGAATAGCTTAAAGCCAGTGTTTCTCAAACTGTGGGGCGCGCCCCCCTGGAGGGGCGCGGTAACCCTGCGAGGGGGGCGCGAGCATATTGAAAATAAAAGGTTTAAAAAATAATTTTTTGGAATGAAATAAAACAAGATGCTTTCTGACATAATAAAAAATACACATTTACACTGATATAATTTATTTTTATCATCTGGTGATCATCAAAAATAAAAGATTCCACTTCAAACGCTCATTAGCCTTCTTTGATCCTACAACCAAATTAAACAAATATTTTGTTTACTTTGCGGTCAATATGAGAACGATGAGAGATTTTTTTTACGTTTCTTTATCGATATCAAACAATGAGCGATTTTTTATTACGTTTCTTGAAACCTAAAATATTACTTTAGCTGACCTTCGAACTTATTGGTATGGTTATCTCCGTCTTTTTTTAGGGAAGTTGTAAATATATATAATATATTTCTGTTTCGTCTTTTTTCCATGTGAAAGAGTTTTATGATATATGGATAAGCAGGAGTATTCTGAAACATATAATGCATAATGAAAAACGTTTTACACAATTATTTTTTAGAACATGCTACACTTTCCCCATGAACAATTTTGTAGTTTTGATTGCTGTGTTGTACGACTTATTATGGTTTATAAATGTAAATAAGCAGAATATTAAAAAAAATGGGCATCTGTGATCCCTATTAAATAAAGTTGAAACTGATCACGCAATTGAAGAACCTACTGAAATAATGCATATTAATCAAGATATATATATATATATATATATATATATATATATATATATATATATATATATATATATATATATATATATATATATAAAAAGTAAATATCAGAAAAGCGTGAGACATGAAACGTTTGAGTTGATTTGAGTTTAGCTGGAAAATAACGTTCCTGTGTTGTTAGCGAAAAATGTCTGTGATTTATGTCCTTTATTAAGGACATTATTTATTTGGAACATTTTCTTTAGTTTTATTGGATTTTTTCTTGTTTTCTAAGAAAAATTGAAAAGTCCTTGAAAGCAGGTAAGTATATTTTCTCTTAATTAAATTATCACTGGAATTGTGATTTTTATAGTGTATAGTAAAAATAACTATAAAATAAATTATAGTTTTAAAACAAACTAAGAAACACGCTTTTATAGTGAATCGAACTAAAAAGCAAAAAAAAAAAAATATATTACTTAAAAGTAAGATATACAAAATTTAATACTTATCTTGTTAATTTGTACGGTTTATAATTATGATCGTATTGTAGCTTTAGCGTCAAAGTGCATTAGTATTGCATTCAGTACATTATTAATATATAAGGGGGGCGCGATAAAAATTGTGATTGAAAAGGGGGGCGCCAGTAGTGAAAGTTTGAGAACCACTGGCTTAAAGCTATTTCCAGCTCAATTAAACAAAGATATGATGCTACCTCACTAATTACTGATAACTCATTGACATCACTAGTACCTAATAAGCATAGATTATTGAATTCATTATTAAATTCTCTTTAAAATGATATAAAAGGATTAGCATTTTGTGCAACGGAACATTTTCTATAAGCATATAAATTTAAAAACGTAAGAATTTTCAAAATTTCCATAATTTCTAACACCACTGTATACATACATATATATATATATATATATGTGTGTGTGTGTGTGTGTGTGTGTGTGTGTGTGTGTGTGTGTGTGCGTGTGTGAAAGAGAGAGAGAGAGAGATTTATGTTCAAAAAACCCCATGATTTAAAATAAATTGCCTACACAAAATACTATAAGACATAAACAGCATTAATATATTAGAATTTATGAATTCATCCGGAATAATTTAGTTTATTACGATTTCATTCTTTTTGTGAAATTATATTGTTATGGAATTAAAAATATTATCCAGGTAGTGAACTAGTTTTCAGTTCCATAATAATATTTAAAGTGTATTGAGAAATCAATTAAAATTATTTTCAATTCACTGCTTTGTTGTATAACATAACATACACAAGTTTTAATGAATTACTAGCACCAAAGTCATTATGTAAAAGGAATCTCATCCTAGATTATCTAAACGTAAATATCTGAAGCAGGATCAAACACATTCTAACAAGTGAAGTGTATTTATTAAACGCAGATCAATACGTTTTACAATTTATACATTTCGTGAATAAATCGAAAAGTAGAAAAATGGTGAAATCGTTTTATACATGTAATATACATGTATATAAAAATATATTCTTTTAACATTATTCCTATAATTTTTTTTAAAATTTTTATTTGATAATTTTTAATTTATAATTATTTCAATGTAATTTATTTTGTAGTTATTGATAATGCTGCTAATACAATTTAATTTATCAAGTTTAAATTTGTTTGGATCATTGAAACTGGCATTAACTGCATCATTTGAGTTGAGCGTCATTCAAATAAATTCGAATGCTTCTTTAATTATGTAACTCTTTTTCTTATTAATGGATTTAGAACTTCTATTCATTATATTTCTTAGGATTTTTTGTCAGTATTTCAAACAGAAAAGAGGAAGTTAGGCTGTCGTTAAAACTGATTAAACTCATTTTTAGGCTGCCCCCAGTCAACAATATTTTTCATAATGTGGTATCCAGCACTTTATGGTTTCTAAAAATCAACCTTACAAAAAAATCTACTGTATAGTGCACATCGGCGTATAACGCTCACTTAAACTCTGAATAAGCATTTCTTAGGTATTTTCGTCATACAATGAGAGCTCCCCCTTTTTTACGAAGAAACATGGCATGCACGTATGAAGTACTCTTTATATTTTGAAATATATTCGAGATATTATTCCATTTTTTTATAAAAGAACTACAACTACTTTTTAGAACTACACCTCTTTACGGTATCCGACTACGTTCGGAACCCTGGTTTTAAAAAAGCGCATGAATGGATAATTTTCATGATATTTAGTGTCACTTAGATTAGAATACATGCATAAAAATGTTTTAAGGACATTTTGACAAAAACAATTATTTAAATACAATATTTCGGCAAAAAATTAACTTAGAATAACCGTTTTTCAAAATGGTCTCCTTTTGTGAAAAATGCTTCTATTATAATAACGTTTTACCTGCATATAGCTCAAATCGCTGTACAGAGGTTCAAGTATGATTTTTGAAAAATTCATATTATTTTCAGGGTTACAACCAATAGAAATAGTTATCGGTGTTTTTTTCTTAAAATTTCTTCCCTCTGCTGTCGTAAAACATGGATAAACCCACTTCTAAGTTATATATATAATAAATTCTAGTTGGGCTGCAGTACAGAGGGTCTGAGCTATATACAGACAAAATATTATTATAATAGAAGCATTTTTCCCAAAAGGAGAATATTTTTAAAACTCGTCATTCTATGTTCATGTTTGTCAAAAGATTGTACTTAAATAATTTTTTATTGTAATACTATTCTTAAAACAATTTTATATACATTTTCTAATCAAAATGACACTAAATATCATAAATATTATCCATTTATACACTTTTGCAAGGTTCCGAATGCAGTCGGATACCTTAAGTATTCTACATTTTTTTGAAATTGGTCAGTTATATAACTTTGGCAGATTATTAGATATGCTTGGCTGCTACCAGAAAGGAGAGTCTAATTGTTGCTTTTTACGATCCTATCACCTTAAGGTATCCGACTACGTTTGGAACCGTGATTTTAAAAAAGCGCATAAATGGCTAATTTTCATGATATTTAGAGTCACTCAGATTAGAATACATGCATAAAGTTATTTTAAGGACATTTTGACAAAAAAAATATTTAAATACAATATTTTTGCAAAAAAATTAACTTAGAATAACATTTTTTTTCAAAATGTTCTCCTTTTGCGAAAAATGGATCTATTATAATAATATTTTGCCTGCATATAGCCCAGACCACTATACAGAGGCTCAACTAGAATATATGAAAAATTCATATTATTTTCAGAGTTACCACCAATTGAAGTAATTATTCACGTTTTTTTTTAATTTCTCCCCTCTGTTGTCGTAAAATATGAATGAACTCTTTTCTAAATTATATATTTCAAAAATTCTAGTTGAGCTGCAGTACAGTGGTCTGCGCTATATACAGGCAAAATATTATAACAATAAAAGCATTTTTCACAAAAGGAGAATATTTTGAAAACTCGTCATTCTATGTTCATTTTTAATCAAAAGATTGTACTTAAATAATTTTTTATTGTAATACTATTCTTAAAAGAATTTTATGCATATATTCTAATCTAAGTGACACTAAATATCATGTAAATTATTCATTTATGCGCTTTTGAAAATCACGGTTCTGTACGTAGTCGGATACCTTAAGAAGGATATTTGGACTGTTAAAGATCCTGTAACAAATGTAGTTGTGAAGAAATAATTACGAAATTCGAAGTCGTGGGATGTTCAGATGATTGGCCCTGTAGCAAAAGGGCTAACGCTCCTTGGATAGTTCAGGAAGAAATGGACACAGCAAGTTCATCTACACATGGAAAATTCAGCTCTCGTGAAATCGCTCCGGCATTCAAGGCACAATTCCATTTTTTTTTGTACGTGACCCTATGACATTTCAATCATGTATGCGGATTTCTATCTCTCTCCGTACATCATTCCATGAATTATTAATTTTTCAAATGTTAACGGACTTTTAAATCACCTGATTCATTTATACCCCGTTTAACAATATGCATATATGTGTGTATGTCTGTGGGAGCGTGTATTTCTTTAAAATTTAAAAAAAATAATAAATTCTCATTTCAACCCATTATTCAAGTATTTTCGCAATATATTTAGCTTATTTTTTTAAATATCATTTGATATTATTTGTCTTTGTAAGTTAAGATGTTATGTCATGCATGACGCAGATATAAGTTTTTAAGACCACGCAATCATGAAAGCAATACATAAAATTTGTATACCTTTGTAATAAATCTACGAGAGCGATTAATATTTTCGGTGGCACTTTAAATTCGGAGATAAAGCTAAAAGATATCAGCAAATGTGCACGTTTATTTCAATAAAACTAGTTAAACTTTTTGTTTCAGCCCTGGCAGTACATAATGGCTCAATGAAGCACTTACTTGTTTATGATAAAATAAGTGGTCAGGAATATTTAGTTGATACTGATTCTGCAATTAGCATTTTACCAGCAGTAAGAAATCAAAATGAAGCCCATTGGCTAAGTGGTAAATGCATTGCGCTTCCACACCGCAGGTCCTAGGTACAAACCTAGTGGTGGGCAAGGTTGACTCAGCCTTTCATCCCTTCATTAAATCGATAAAATGAGTCCCAAGCTTTCTCGGGAACTTAACACACTGGGGGTTTATCCCTTCAGACTGACCACCTGACCGGAGCATCTGCTCATGCACCTCAGGGACCAAAGTCGTGTATACTGAGTTGGGCACAGTAGGCTTTGTCCCTTATGGGATGTCGTGCCACTCAGTTAATTTCAGAAATCAAAAAACAAATCTTCGGATTTTATTTCGTATGATGCAAATTGAACAAAGTTTACAACTTACGGTGCAGAATTGATTACTCTCTGATTCTGGTTCATATTAAATAAAAAAACTCAATCGCCATTTATTTTATCCTATAATATGGGTGAATTTCCAAGGGTAGTTTAGTTAAATAGTAGGTATAAAGTGGAAAAAAATTACTTAATCGCACAAGTACCATAAAGCTCGGGAAAGTTCTTTCTACGTTATAAGTTCTAGTATTGTAACTGTTCAGGTAACTCACCCTACATAAAATTGCTTTAAAAATACGGAAAAATAACCAATCCAAATCAACTCAAATCACCAAGTTAGGTAAAGCATAACACTAAACATCACATTGAGGCTTGTGGCGCACTTGCTTATTCTAAAACTCAGAGATTAACTCCGGAGAAATTAGACACTGCTAGGTTAGACGTTCAAAAGATGGTACTTCAGGGTTGGCGTAAACCAGGGGTACTCAACCTTTTTTTCTGCTGAACCGCATACATATGTCAGCCATTTCACACGGGCTGTATACATATGTTGGATATTTCACGCGGGTTGCAGCATGAGATTAAATGGGGGGCTAGAAATGCTTAAGACCAAGATAACATTACAATTTTAAAATATTGAAAAATAATTAAAATATTATAACTCCAGTGTGTGCTTGTTTTACATTTTTTATAATCATTATTTTTTTATAATTTTTGTCACTTACACTAAATTAAAAGAATTTAAGAAACACGTCTTCACAATTTTTGCACCAGTAAACGGTTTCATATGATTACCGATATAATATAACAAACTCTTTAGGATGTCTTTGTTACTCTAATATTGCCACTGACGAAACACATTGTTACTGTTATAATGAATATTCAATAAAGCCTATTTATCACATCTTAAAAGAGGAAAAATGTCATTAAATAATTCCTGTTTATTGATAATTTTAAATATACCGCTTTCGAGACAAACCAAACAAGAACTGATTCATGTTTCTTTTTCACTACAAAACAGTCTGTGGCAAATCTATACGGAACTTTATCACTAACCTTCAGAGTCGTCCTTTTTAGGGAAATTTAATTCCCTACCTATTTCCAATCAACTCCAAAAAAAGCGGACAGGATTCCTTGTTATATATGCAGATTAGATAAAGTATTTAAGTCAAACGGAATAGTAAAGTTAGAGCAGTAGGAGATAGAGATTGAAGCAGAAAGTTATAGTGAAGTTAAATTGAAGAATTCTTGTTGGAGATAATTTAATCTCAAGAAGAGTTGAGATTCCGTTGGTAATTATTGATTTATAATTAATATCTCATTAAAGTTTTAAGAGTGAGATTAAAGTTAAATGTTCAATAGGAACATTATTAAATATAATTTTGGGATCTCTTATCGTGGTAATCTCTGCGTGATCGTTATTTAATTGTTAATTAATTGGATCATTAATTCATTAAGTTAATTTAAAGGATATTACCTTTAAAACCTCATAATACTAGTTAGATATATTTGTTAATAAGTCTTTGATTCTATTAGGATAAGATAACCAAATAAAGAAAGTTGTTTATAAAAATGGCTACTGGTTCTTTCATGACTCCTATATATTCTCGTTCTCAAAGTGAGGTCCAAGGAGACCTTCACAAGTCAACCTCCAAATCATTTAAATATTTTTCGCTTGTAAGGTATGTAAGATTGTTCAAAATTTTTTAGTTTCATCCATAACATTGTCGCTAATCCACTGTTGTCTGTTATCACTAACCGTAACCGGTACATATAGCAAAAGAATATCAATTCACAGCCCTACGGAATCGGCAGCAAAAAAGCAAAATTGATACATTTGATTTCTTGTCAAAGAATGTCCCAGCAAATTTTTAATACATTGTCTTATAAAAAATAATTTCTTGGAGTATTAGGGTCATAATCAGACCACTTAAAAGGCTCAGTGGCCTCCAGGTTGAGAATCGCTGGTGTAGACCATCAAGAAGTGCAAGGGCTAGTCCAATTCGCATGGTACCCAAAAAGAATATGATTTCTGGACATATGGAGGTTATAGGCCATTATGTTCTCAGACTGTTCCGGATGGATTTCCGATTCCTCATCTACATGATTTTGCTTATAATCCTTATAGTAAAAGGATATTTTCGACTACCAATCTTGTTAGGGCTTATCAGATTCTTGTTGCTGATGATGATGTACCAAAAACAGCAGATGTGACTCATTTCGTATTGATTGAATTCCTTTTCATGCTTTTCGGCTTTCGTAATGCCACGCAGATATTTATATATAAGATTGATGGAGGATTTTTTTTATATTCTTGTTTTGTGAGTATATCTTGGTGGTGTAATTGTCGCATCTGAAGATGAAACTGAGCATTTAAAGCATTGATAAGAAGTTTTTCGTGGATTTAAAAAATATGGACTTGTTGGTATGTAATGGAAACTTTTTGAGAATTTTTTTGGATATTTAATTTCTGAAAAAGGAATTCAACATGTATTATATAGAGTTAAGGCAATAAATGAATATCAACGGCCTAAAACTATTAAAGGGTTAAGGTAATTTTTAACGAAGGTTTTTGAAAAACGCTCAGGTTTGATTATTGTCGCTTGACCCATGTTCAAAATTTTGAAGTCCATCCCCAATACGTCTCACGTAGCTTTGAAGTGCAACATTAATTATTCTAAATAATGGATACAGATAAGGGCAAGAGCAAATTCTGAAATAAAAAAAAATTGAAATAACTGCCTCAAATTATTACATTGTTATTTATTACATATGAAGATTTTAAGCATTCCTTAAATAATTGTAATTTTAACAGTGGGTCATATTAGTAGAATATATGTTTTCTCTCTCACTAAAGTTAATTGGCTGTTGAGGAATATTTTACCTCATTTTATGCCAATTACTTTTTTTGAGGATACCGTAGACTTTCAAATGAATAAACTGATGAAGGTTTTCATTTTTACCTTTTAGCTTATTAGCTATGTTGGCAATCACTGCAAATGAATGCATAATGAGTCTCTCAAATTCAAATTTTTTTTAATGAAAGCTATGCCCTTTTCAATTCGAACACCTGTTTGACTGTGCCTCTTTATTTCATTTCCTGTCAAAAATATAAAAGGGAAAAAAAGGAAATCGTTTGAATTTTTCAAATATTTGATTCAAAAAATACTTCATAAACATAAAAAAATGGCAAAAAACAGGAGGTAAAAGATAACTTCAGCTATGCAAAAAAAAGTTTTAGAATTTTGCTTGATTTTATTTATTTATTCATATGGATATATACAGTTCGAATTCATAGTACTCTCGTTATAAATGTTATTCGTAGTAGTTATGCTGTGATCAAGCAAACATATTTTTTTATTTATATTATTTTACATTTTGATTTGTTGTATACAGCTTCTTGAGTTTTAATGATTTTAAATTGTATTTTAAGTCGTTTTTCAGATGCCCCTGCATCAAAATATCAATTAATCTTCTCCTATTGAAAATGTGTTTGTTACTGAAACTTAGATATGATTACTATAACAACACAAAAAGAAAATATGTTTATAACTTGTATTTGATAGGGTTTTCTTTAATTATAGCAATAATTGCTTTTAGAAAATGTGATTAAAGATTAAATATAAATCATCATAAAAACATTCATGTAATTGAAATTTATAAATTTTTTGCCCCTGCATAACTTTAAAATGTTCTCTTCAAACTAAATGCTTCACAAGTGCAGTGAAAATTTGCACAAATATTCTTCATAGATGTGTAAGTATATGTCAGTGAATATTTTTTTTTCATTTAAGTGTGGAGGAAATACTAAAAACAATAGAACATATAAAACTTTTAATTATTTTTAATGGGAAATAACTAAAAATTTCTACAAAAATAACTTTTTAAAAATTTTCTTAAACAAACAAATATGAGAAAAACCCTTGCTAAGTTTTAGTTTTATGTTTAAAATTAACATTATGGGGTAATATTGATGTTGTAAACTTAATCATGTTTCCGCATTGAACATTTTGAACTGCATTAATTATTCAATACAATTAATATTTAAAAAAGTTGCATATCTCAGAAACCGTTAAAGATAATTTTACTAAACCTGTTGATACCTGTTAACGCATTACATATTTTCTGAAAATTTAGAAAGAAATCCATTGGTAATTTTGAAAGTCCATTGAAACCTTAATGTGATATCTTACTTACTTAGCATTATATATTAAAAAAATTTAGTTGTTTTTTCTACTTATATTTTGAATGGAAATCTGAAATATTAGTTATCAATCAAGCAAATACTAGATTAATAGCATAGTAATACTAGCTAATTCAAAATTTTCACCTCTTACAATTCGCACATATGTTATTAATTCATACATAGTCAATGTGTTTTTCGTTCGTGGAAGACCTATTCAAAGTTTGTCAATTGTTTTTTTTTTCTTCACGAAATGGCAGTTAGAACTACAATCTCAAAACAAACGTTGAAGTTATAGTCATCAATAGAATATAAACTGAAGTTTTAAGCATCGAACAACAAGACATGTATATAGATAGATATGCAAAATATTATTAAATATATTCGAAAGCTTATTTGTGCCTTTTTCAATAACATAGAATATAATTGAACTCAGCATTTGCTTCTGAACTATAGAAATAAATGCATGCAAGAAGTATTACCGTTTTAATAATAGGAGATATAGTCTGTTGTTTGAAAATATTTGTATAACTTTTCTTAAATTAATTTCGGACAAAATGATATGTACAACATCATTTCAAAAAGTTATCAATAACAATTCTAAGATACAGCTGCATGTTAAATATCGAAAAAGGAAAACTACTTCATCATATTTACAAATGCGTAACTAAATGTATTTATATTCTTATTTATATCTTAATTTCTATTTATAATGTTTACTTTATTTCTTTTTATATGTTTCTTTTTCTTTTTATATTTAATGATTGACAAAACCCACGACATGATCAAAAGTAAGCGAGGAATCAAAATGCGCCAAATAGTTGAAGCCACTAGCAAATACAGTGCAGGAAAACCTGGATGTGTATAAAAATCTCGCATTTTTACTCAGTTGAAAATTAAACTGTTAGACTAATAGGCCATTTTGACGCGTTTTTATCGTTAAACGTGAAACGTCAATACACTACTACAATCCAGAGGCCAAGGAACTTAAGATAGTGAAGCTGGGAAATCTGTTTTTTTTTCTTTTTTAGGAAGCAAATGGAATCATGCACAGCGATCACTTAGAAAAAAACATTAAATAAAGAGTATTATGCATCGTTATTACACCGGTTAAGTGAAGGAATAAAGAAAAAAACCGTTTTCATTTGAAAAGGAAAGAAAAATCATCTTCCATAAAAACAAAGGTCGGGTGCACACCTATACACCTGTCTTTTTGATGACTAAAATCATGGAATTTAAATATTAATTGCTACAACTACCACCATATTCACTGGATGTGGCAACTAATGACATGTTTTTTTGTTTCAAAACTTAAAAATTTGTTCGGTTGTTTACGTTTCACGTTGCATGAAGAGATTATCACCCAATCAGATACCTATTGTGATAAATTTCCAAAATCTTAGTTTTAATGCGTTTTCAAAAGAAAAAGGTATAAAAACGCTTGGAAAAGTGTGTAGAGTTAAAAGATCTTGTTAAAAGATAAAAGACTTTAACTAAAAGAAAAACAATTAACACAATTTTCTGTCATTTATATTATTAACAATATTTCTTTTATTTCTAAAATAATTGATCAATTTTTACGATGCTCATAAAAAAAAATAAATTATTTGTTACGATATACTGAATTGGTTGTTGTATTGTATTCCTAAATTGGATAAATTTATAAATGAGAATCAGCCAAACGTGGGATATATATGTTTTAACTTTAAAAAACTCGATTACAACGTTCTTCTCATTTATCAATTGGTACTTTGAAGTAATGATGGAATTTATTTTTCATAACTTAAATTAGAAATAAAATTTCTTTTCACAATCAATGAATTGAAAAGTGTTAAGTCCTAATCAATTAACTACAATATTTGCTTACACAGATTAACTAACGAATTATTTTTTATCGCTTCATAAATTTTACTCAGAATTCATGTTCAATAACAGTCACTGTCTCGATTGTTTTAAGAACTGGTTTCTTTGGCAAGCATATAATTATCGTTTCTCAATACCCCTGTATTCATTTAGTTCTCAAAAGTGTTTAGTGGAAAATAAAGTAATAAATAATGATACTTTCCTAATCTTGAATTCGTTACTATTGAAATGGAATAAAATGTCCACCATGTGCTTGTTTTCATTTTATTTGCTGCCTTTTAAAATCCATCTATTCTCATAGTTCAGAATTGTTTCAAAATTAAAGATTTATATGAACCATATTCTTGGTTTATAAATGAAGCTCAGTTAATTTTTATTAATGAAGTTTCATTAATTTTTATTAATGAAGTTTCATTAATTTTTTTCATTAATATTTTATTCAATTTTATTTATACTGTTTATCCCTTATAACAGAAAAGTTTATTTTGCAAAAAAGAGAGCAAATATTTTAAATTTTTCTAGTTCCATTTTATGTTACAAAAAGAAATCAACTGTTGAACGGAATCAAGAAACTAATATCAAAATACTATCTGGTTTTTTATCTGAGTGCTAACATTTATATAGTCCATATATGAAAACCACTCTGAAGTTTTGGAAATATTTTATTTCGCCTGGTTGAATCAAATTCAGCTCTTGAAAACGAAAATTTGAGGTAAGATATGTTGTCAAATTTCCTGACTCAACATGCTAATAAAAATTTTCTCGATGCTCTTCCAACTGCGTAGATTCTATGCTGATAGGGACGGTTCAAAAACTAAGAATTTAGCTGTCAAGGTTAGGGTGCAGAATAATAAAGTTCACCTTCGTTATGTTAGGACTACCATTAAAACTTCCGCATTTCTTAATACAATTCATTAAATTTATTTTTTGGAAAATAAGAATAAAAAAAAACAACAACGAGAAAGGAAACTGTTTTATACAATGTACAGTGTTATATTTGCATATATCTATATCTCAAACTTACAAATGCACTAGGGAATGAATAGTCTTATTTGCATTGAAAGATAATCAGAATGAATTGAATGGTTGATTGTTTAGCAATGTTACACAACGAAAATACTCGAGGAAATTTGGCTCGATGGACCTCGTAATTGTGAACTTCTATCAAGTAATGCAGTGCTTGTCAAAGTTTCAATATTCGCGACCCAATATTGAATCATAATTTTCATCGCACCCCCTCCATACAATAACAATTTAGTGAACTCTATGTATTTAATGTATACTATACTTTGATGCTAAAACTATGATACGACTTTAACCTCTTAAGTGCCTCCGGCGTAAATAAACGTCACTCTCAGCCAAAGCGTTAATTTTCCCGCATGTATATATACGTCTTTCCGAAGTACGGTCTTTTCTGTGAACTGATATCCATAAATATATTTCAAAGGCTTTGGAATGCAAAAAAGGACCTTGACAATGTTTGCGAAGGATTTACTTATTTCAGACTATTTGCTCCTTTATTCCTTCCTCCACCCTAATACAATCGCGTAACTTTTAATCGGCTATTAAGAATTTAACTTTTAACCGTACAAATTATCAAGATAAGTGATACTTTTTTTGTGTATAATATTATGTATGAGAATCCCTTAGGGTCACTGGTAGTTATTAAAAATGTTCTTAATAGTATTGTTTAATTAATAATAAAATACATTGTGTAGCACTGATACAATTATAAGTGTGATATATCAGTGTAAATGTGTGTTTTATTTTTTTATTATGTTAGAACGTATTTTGTTTGTTTACTTTCCATAAATTAATCATTTTTTAAAATAATCTTTTGTTTTTGACTTTTAAATATGCTCGCCCCCTTGTAGAGTTGTCTCATCGCAAGGGGCGTGCCCCACAATTTAAGAAACGCTGAAGTAATGAGTTCGATACTTGCGGTGACAGCCAAGTCTTCTAACTTAACTTCTACACTGCCAAAGTGACAACTACGTTCAGTTATATATTTAATGAACATCAGCTCCTTTACATGGAGAGTCTGTAGTGGCACTCAGACTAGAATTCATGACGCGTCAGAATCAACACTTACCAAGACTATGTGACTACAACCATACGACTGTTTAGATTACGAGAGTAAATAAAGCTCATTATCTGGAGAAAATTAACATCATTGCATGATATAGAGAACGAACTCTATTAAAAATATATTAATAAAGCTTTGCATTTTGTGTTTACTTTCGTCCTGCTTTAGGGGACGTATTGCAATATATGGATGGACACCATGCAGTCATTGTCCAAAACTACCTACGCAGCGAATATATTCAATGTCTCGTCCAGGCATCATTTGCTACAAATTTCGAGAGTTTTTCGCATACTTTGCGTAGTTATGTATCCAGATCCACATATGCATGTACCACCAATGTACCTTTTGGTGCTCTCAATCAAATATTTTGACGATACATGACTTTTTGGCAAAATAGTATAAAAACTACATACAAATGCCTGGTTTTTACGCTATACATGTATATTTATTTGTTTTTCGCCATTTGTTTATTCAATTTGTTGTATAAACGTATCAGCCTACATGCGTGCGACATGGTGCATTGTATAAACCATTTCTTTAAACAGTAAAAAATTATAAAAAACTTAGAAGAAAATTGGAAGTCACACAACACACAAGACCTTTGTTGTTCGATTATAATAAAACAAGTCATTTTGTAATTACACCATTAATCATTCTGAGATTGAGCGACATTAAATATATAGAACTTCTGATAATAAAGCTCGGAGAATGAAGTCAGAACGGCTGATCTGGTAACACTGGCAAAACAAAACACTGCATATGCGTAGCGGCAAGTGTTTACCTTCAACTTTGCTCATTCGAGCGCCGTTTGTGTTCAGTGAAAGACTTGTTTTACAAAGTGCTTGTTTAGTGCGTTGGTTATTAACTCAGAACAGGAAAATGAGCGAACAAGAGATCAATTTAAAGTTTTGTTTTAAGCTTGACAAGGCACGGACTGAATATATATATATATATATATATATATATATATATATATATCAATCATAGTTATACATCATGTAAGTAAATATCTCTTTAATAATATTTAATTTTTGTCTGAATTATCTGATTTTGTCTGTAAATTAATATGTTATCAAATCAAAAGTCCTTTTGACTTGTATATAACGTTCTGCAATAGCTCTTTTAGTATGACATTCTAAAAAATTTCTTGTTTTTACGCTAAATGAATATTTGCTCTAAATCCTAATTTTTGGTTCGCCAATATAATTGCAATATTGATCGTTATGCGTACGTTTTTAGAACTAAGGTTTATTTTGTAGCTACTGAAAGTGCAAATTAACTTATCATTAAAACCAATAGGCAATTAATAATATGTTAAACGAACAATAATTTCAGTTATTCTTATTTTGATCTTTTTAGTTATAGCTGTATAAGTGAAACGTATATATGTTTTATTTTGATACATAAATTTATTTAATTCGAAGTTTGGAGAAAAAAATATTTAAAAATTAACAATTATAGTATTAAAATGTTATATCTTGTAATTAAAGAGGATAATTATAAAACTTGTAACTAACTTTACTATGTTGTGAAAAATTTACCATTTGATACTTTTAAGGCATTAGCCACAACAACAACAACAAGAATTTAAATTACTCATACTTGTGTGAAATTTTAACTAATAAGAATGTTTTGTTTATGGAGCAATCAGATTTGAAATTTATATTAAACTTATAATGAAATTTATATTAAACTTATAATGAAATTTCATTAATTAAACAACTCATTTATTTAGTATTAAATAGGAAAAATGACATCTATGCAAATTACATAAAATTTATTGAAGAACATTTTGAAAACACGGTAAGAAATAATTATAATGATTGCAATCCTCAAAGTCAAAAATGTTTTGTCTTCTTTTTATACAATCTAAAAATAATATAAATCAGAACAAATGAAGTATGTATTTTGTAAAACCACTATTGAGCTCTCCAGAGGAAAAAACTTAATTTAAATCATTATCAATAATTGAAATAAAATTGAAATGCCAAGTTCTAGTAATGTGTATGTAATCAAATTATGACTGAAGAATATCATATTTATTTTTCGTTTTGAATATGAATATTTGGACTTTATTTTTGAAGAGTTCTGAATTTGAAAACATAAAAAAACTCTCGTACAAAGATCGTGTTTTAATTCAAAAGGAAGGAAGTATTTCAACTGTGAATAACATAGAATAAGAGAAATTAATATGAAACATATAACCCCCCTTCCTCTTGAATCATTGAGTACAAAATAAATTTAGTATATTATATAAAAATGAAGTGAAAATTATTTGACGGAAAAAATAATAATACATAAGGAACTATCAGTTTTTTTATACTACTAGATATGTTTATGTACTATATCAGAATTTTTTTAAAAAAATTATTTTATTTATATGGTTGATAGAAAAAGGAAATGCAAGATTTGCTTTACGCTTTATATATATATATATATATATATATATATATATATATACATATATATATATATATATATATATATATATATATATATATATATATATATATATGTATGTATATATATATATGTATATATATATATATGTATATATATATATATGTATATATATATATATATGTATATATATATATATATATATATATATATATATATATATATATATATATATATATATATATATATATATATATATATGCATAATAATGCACTGAATTTTTTGAAATGAGTACAATGCTTAATTGTGTACAATAAGATCAGTTTTCATTTTGAATGGTTCAAAGTAAATAAAATACTAAACTGTTTAATTGCTTTTGGATCTATTTTTTATATCCTAAGAACGTATTGGAAAAACTAAGAAAAGTCAATTATCACTATACGTCTAGAAGAATAAACCTCACAGTTTGTATCGATATCTAATAACAATATATTTAGTTCTAGAACTACTAACGTAGAACAAAATATTATACTATTATGTGTTTCTTTTAATTTCTACAATTTTTCAACATAAATATCACTATTTAAGCGCAATGCTGGAGCTTTACTTGTTACACTATTATCATATATAACGTGACAAGATAGGTGTTTTTTGAGTAGTAAAATGTATGCAATATACAAGTAAAAAACATTGCAACTTGATGTCTTTCTTTTGTTCAAATTGAAATGTTACCAATATTTCAACGAGCTTAATAAGGTGAAATACACTCAGGAACATTGAAAATAGCGACCCAAGAAGGAAGCTAAGTACAATCGCAAAAAATTGCAAATAAGTACAGCGTAATGTGATATGCAAATGATCCAAGTTTTGTGCCAATACGCATGCTCATACACGCTGAGGTGGCTCTACAATCAGGAAGAGGGTGCTATACAAGCAAGCGCAAATTCTAAGATTCATAAACGTGACGATTACCCACCGATTGTAGGAAGACTTTGGTAAACGAAACATGCTAGAAGACATTTCTCACATTTAAGCGAGTTTGAGAGAGGCCTGATCATCGGAATGAAAACTGCAGGCTGGTCGACGCGCCGTGTTGCTGGACAGGTGGATCGTTCGGAGTGAGCCGTTAGAAATTGTTGGGAGCAGTGGACACGAGAAGGTACCTACGCGCGGAAAACCGGGTCTGGAGCAACCAGGAAGACCACGAGGAGAGAAGATGGAAGGATCGTGCGGCAAGCACTTGTGGACCCCACAGTGACTCGTTCAACGATGCGAGCAGTCGTAAGTCAGCAATTGTTCCACAAACAATTTCCATACACCTTGCAGAAGCAAATCTTAAATCCAAGCACCCTTTCCGTGCACTCCCTTTAACACCGGAACATCGGTAACTGCGTCTACAGTGGTGCCAAGCCAGATCAATGTGGAATGTCACAGATTGGCAAAAGGTTGTGTTTAAATATGAATCCGGGTTTGTTTTGGGGACAGATGATAACCGTGTATGGGTGTGGAGGCACCCTCGTGAGCGGTGCAATTCCCCCCACACAGTTCTACGTCACACTGCCCGCACAGCTGGTGTAATGGTCTGGGGGCCATAGCCTATGATAGCCGGTCCACTTTAATGGTGATGTGTAGAACCTTAACGTGGCAACGTTACGTTGATGATATTCTTCGAACGCATGTAGGACCTTTCCTAAATGGTCTCCCAGGGGCAGTTTTCCAGCAAGATAATGCTCGTCCGCATACAGCAAGAGTTGCTCAAGTTTTCCTACGTCATTTTCAGACTCTTTCATGACCGGCCCGCTCCCCTGATTTGTACCCTTTATAGCACGTGTGGGATAAGCTAAAACGGCAGATGCCATCGTGTCACTCTGTACATGATTTAGTGTTGGCTGTTCAGAATTTGTGGACCCATCTGCCTCAGGACAACATAAGTTGTCTAATCAACTCAATGCCGGACAGTGTGGCGGCATGTATTGCAGCTGGAGGTGGTCCAACGCGCTATTGAAGTTGTCCAGTATTTGTGTCATTGCACACCCTGTATTCGTTTAATTGTCTTGTTTTTGAGATCAAGGAAATCTCTCTCCTGTGTCATCATGTGTATTAAATTTCATTTCAATCCGATGCTTTCTTCTTGGGTCGCTATTTTCAATGTTCCTGAGTGTATTTCAACAAATTTTCATTTGCATTGAGACTAATTTGAATGAAAGTCATGAAGGCAGTTCAATTTCATTTTTATTTCTTTTTTGATTTGAGTTGATTTTTATTTACGTCACACTGTAAAGCTACACGAGGACTGGTGAGAGATTTCATAATTCGAAACCACAGTCAAGGGTCGAGGATGACACCTGAGCTGTCCCCCTTCTCCACACTTCTCCACCACATCAACGGGATGAAGTTTGAGACTCGATAGACTTAACATGCATCGGAAACCTCTCGATAGTGAGTCATTAGTATTTTGTATCTTGTTTTGGAATTAATACAAACCGAAATGAAAGAGCATTTTTTAAAAAATAAAATTTAATGCAAAATAATCAATCTGCTATTAAAACTAATAAACGCTAAGAAATCGAAATCTTTCGCATATGCTTCTGTTATTTCTATAAATTTTGAGTTAAATTGTAAGGAATAACAAAAGGGAGTGCCTCCAAACTAAATGATAAGAGAGCCGCTTGAGGTTAGGTAATTGAGTAATTTAAAGGAATTAATTAGTTGATAATTACGGTGTTTGAAAATCAGTCTGGGAAAAGAAATGCTTAAAACTGAAATTTATTCCAGACTAAGAGTTTAGTTTTGAAAGCTTAACATAGTTTGTCGTCTGTTTTAAGAGCTAAAAACTTAATTATGAATAGATCATCAATTACATTATAATGAAAGCATTATCATAATTAAATAGAAATCAAAAATATTGGAAATGTAATGTCAAAAACTAGCAATTTCGTTGAGAACTAGAAAATATTTATTTTTCTAATATATTTAAAAGCTAATCATAATTAAGTAATTCTCAACTTTTTTGTTGTTGGTGTTATGGTATACTTTTAACCATTTCAAAATCTGGCGACACACTAACAATAGAATAAGTTTAAAAAAATTTACCTATATTTGTAAATACACTTCGTAAAATAGTTTGATAATAATTTTCAATGTTAAATAAAATAATATGTACGACAAAGATAACAAAATGTTTATTGAGTAATTATACAAATTAATTATATGACTGCATTTAAAGCAAGATTTGAGATTGAAGGTTTTTGATAATTTTTTTTTATGATTGGTGATAAAAATGATAATACCACTCTCATTTCGTCATCTACTTTAAAAAGTTTCATTTTTTTCTCATTTGGAAATGCTGAAAATCAAAGTACACGGAAATAAGATCTAGTCAATTGTAACAATATTTTTAAAACTTTGTTGGCTGTTAGGAAATTATCCCCTATAATTTTAATTATTCAAAATGCATTAATTGGCACTTTCAAATGTTCTGCAATTAAATCTTAATTAATATAGAGTGAAATTAGTTTTTCCTTTCATTCAAAATTAATTAATATTCAGATGGATATTTGTTATCAATGGTTAACCAGCCCAATCAAATATTTATATTTATCTGTCCACGAAAGGATAAGTTAAATATACCCTTTTTTATTTCTGTAAAATGTCTGAATCAGTTGGTCTCGTATTTAATTTTTTTTCAGCGTGTACATATTATTTTTTTAAAAAAATGGCAAAACCTTTAAAGAATTTGGCGGTACACAAAAGTGCCGTGGCACAGTGGTTGAGAATCCCTAGTGTAGATAAAAAACACATAATTTATGACTACGTATAAGGTAAAAAGTAAGTAATCAATACTATTTTGCAATTATATATATATATATATATATATATATATACAATATTTTGTAGAATGTATTTTTTGCACATTGTATATAAACTGCAAAAAATCATTTCATTTTAAATAAATATTTCTTTTCGTAAAGATACAACATTTTTCTATCGTTTTCAAAACATATATAAAAATTTGAGACGATTGACCTTCTTTATTCTTGTAAAAGTTCAATATAATAGTGGTGCATACCTTTCTTTTTATAAATTCCTTAATTCTGAATTATCCCTTTAAGGTATCTGACTACGTTCGGAAGCATGATTTTGCAAAATCGTATAAATGGATAATATTCCTGATACTTAGTGTCACTTAGATTAGAAAATGTATATAAAAGTGTTTTAAGAGTAGTATTACAATAAAAAATAATTTAAGTCCAATATTTTGACAAAAAATGAACATAGAATGACCCATTTTCAAGATATTCTCTCTTTGTGAAAAATGCTTCTATTTTAATAATATGTTGCCTGTATATAGCTCAGACCTCTGTACAGAGGCTCAATAGAGCTTTTGAAACATATAACTTAGAAGTGGGTTTATCCATGTTTTACGACAACAGAGGGGAGAAATTTTAAGAAAAAAAAACGCCGGTAATTATTTCAATTGGTTGTAACTCTGAAAATAATGTGAATTTTTCAAAAATTATAGTTGAACCTCTGTACAGAGGTCTAAGCTATATACAGTCAAAATATTTTTGAAATAGAAGCATTTTTGACAAAAGGAGAACAATTTGAAAAAAAGGTTATTCTAAGGTAATTTTTTGCCGAAATATTGTATTTAAATATTTTTGTTCTCAAAATGTCCTTAAAACAATTTTATGCATGTATTCTAATCTAAGTGACACTAAATACCATGAAAATTATTCATTATTTATTTATGCGCTTTTTTAAAACCATGGTTCCGAAGGTAGTTGGATACCTTAAGCCTCTTTTTTATCATAAGACATAAGTAATTGCTTTAAGAGCCATTGCAAATATATTTGGTGGCATTTTTTTTAACAAAGCAGTTATTCGCTACTTTAAAAATATATTCTGTTGGAGACATATTATTATTCTATTAATATTCAATTGAAATTTTTGATGTTTGTCTTACAAATCTTTAAAGGAAAAAAAATGTCATACCTCTTTTCCTGTTTGAATTTGGACATAGCCGTATATATGTTTCGAATGCTGTGGAGCTATTCAGCTTCAGGAAATATTTTTCTTCAAACATTATCATAAATATATAATGACACTTCTTGACAAATGTTTTATTTATCCAAATTTTACTTTAATTTGCCGAAATAAATTGCGAAAACCAAATAGCATTGGACTGTTGAAAAACAAGTCAAATTATTTACCATATCATTTACATGCAAAAATTTCAACTGCCTTCACATTGCAAATTTCATTATAACAACTAGTAGCGCGTAAATGTGCACAAGGTACAATCTGAGATGATTCAGCTTCTGATTTTAGTAATATATAATGAAAGGTTGACAATTATACTGATTCCCTTACGCGACAAACTGATACTGAACTTCATTCGATTTCTGAATGCCAGCATTCCTGTTATCAAGCAACTGGCTTACAATTGTAGTTTCAATACTGCATATGGACATATGATAAAGAGTTTTGGTGATATTGCTCTAATTTTTTAATATTTATTGATTAAATGTTCAATGATACAATGTTTTAATGCTTCTTATCTATAATATCCAAAATTAATTCAAAAGAACAAGGATGGTCTTAAATGTTCCATTTATAAATGAAAAAAAAACCTTTTCAAATAAAATAAAAAAACAAATTAGCCATTGCATATTTCATATACTCGTAATTCGTATTTGTATTTCGTATAATTGTTTATATTACATTAGCCTTCATTAGTAACCAAAATTGTTTATCAGGAGGTTAAAGCAGAAATTTCGAAATAATGAGAAAACAAAAAAATAAACTGCTCATTTCTTTTGAATAATACCTTAAATAATTAAATAACAATTTTTAATTTAAATTGATTAGTGTGCGTAATTATAAATTTTGCGCCATAACAGCATTTTTAAACATAGTTATATAAAACCATTCATTTGAAATTTTATTATTTGCCAACATTATATAAAAAAAGATGAAATTCATAATTTTAAAAGCTTCGACGATAAAACTAGATTCTAGATTCTGGAACTTTCTTTGTGATTAACAATTTTCAACAATTCAGGAAAAATAAAAGACGCTTATATGGTAATAATTTACCCCACAATACTGATAATTATTATTGAATATTTGAAACTATGATTAAAAAATAAAATAAATATTGCAAAAATGCAGATAACTGTTAGTCTGTTTGTTCTCTTAAATCCTATGCATTTAAGCTAACTTAAATTTGAATTTAGCTTAAAATAATTCAATATGAATTATTAAATTTTCATTTAACCTTTTTTATATTATACACACTAAATTTATTATTCTGTAGTTGTTCTGGTTTACCAATAGTTATTATCAAGCATATAATAAATTAATATTTTTAACAAACACATATAACACTCTAATTGTTTTTGTTGATTATTAGTAAAAATATAAATTTTAAAATACCGCGATAATAAGTAAAAAAAAAAAAGAATTCAGCATTTATTTGAACTTTTGAAAATTACACATTATTTCTTTTAATATATCCCATTCAATAAATCTAAAAGATTTTAACAATAATTATCAACAAGTAGTTATTCTTCCATTGCACTATAACTGTTTCGCTATAAATAACAAAATAAATTACAAATTTTTATAAGCTTTTTGAAAATGTAATCTATAATAAATTAATATATTCAAACAGCAGTTAATGCATGAGTACCATATGAAATTTCTGTTTAATCCAATCTTAAAAAATACACTTAAAAAATCGCTTTGTTTAATGCACTTTTTTTAATAATATAAAAAATGTACTCACCATGGTGTAAATTCCGCATGCAAAACTCCCATCTCTGACTGATTTCCAGCAACAACAAGTCTTTAAAATAGCCATTATTTTTATTTTTCCTCTACCTAAAACATGAAAAATCAGTTCACTAACTATGGGAAACCGATTTCAGAATATACACAGTACACCGCAGGGAAGCTCAACGGACAGGCGAAAACGTGCGTCTTTCAGGATAGCCTATTGGGATAGAAATGACACACGTGCGAAAGCTACTCGTTCACCAAATCAGGAACATCCTTTTGCGCGTGCGCACTGAGTAAAACCGTCCTTTTTTTTTTAAGACCGAAAGAATAGGAATCAAAATAAATATGGAGGTTGCATTTCGTAATTATTCACAACAGGACAGAGAAAACTCTTGTGTGGAAAGTATTTTTCTTAATAAGTAAAAAAAGTACTTTTTTCTTTAGGAATAACAATGTTGAGTGTGTTTGAGAGAATTTAGTTTAATATTTTTAAACAATTTTTATCATTATTTTATTACTAATTAAATATTTATTAGAAATAAATGAATTTAGATGGGAAAAAAATTTAATAAAATGTACCTACCACAAAACTTTATAAAAAAGATATTTAAGTCATTTAATTAACAAATAAATTTTACAAATTAAAGTTATTTAAAAACAAAACTACCTTGTAAAAGAAGCGGTCACTATTTTAGTAATATTGATAATATAGTAATTTTATTTATCAGTTTTGCTACAATATTTTATGCAATAATGTGACATTCCTAGTTGATGAAGTTGTCTAACCCAAAATGAATTCATGTCATTTTATAATTTGTACGCTGTATAAGTATTTCATAAAAATGTTATAATTTTAAATACAAAAATTAAATTTTATAATTTAGAACACATTATTAAGTATATATATATATATATATATATATATATATATATATATATATATATATATATATATATAGGAGCTATATTATTATATTCTAAAATAAAAGAAAAGAAATCAGACAATTGTTATAGACGTAATCAAATTCATTGCTGATCTCAGCTGTAAAATTATAAATAAATATAAAGTTAACATCATAACTAATCTGAGTTTTATAAATATGGTTAATACACAGGGAACGTAATTAGTTAAATGCATTAATACATGACTAGTTTTCTTAAAATGTGAAATAAAATATTTGTTATTTTTGGTAAGTACTTTAAGCCAGTGCTAATTAACCTTTTTATCGCCAGTACAAATTTGATAATTTTACCGCTGTCCCTAAGGGTATTACATTAATTTAGATAAATTTAATTTAATCATTTTAATTTAATTGCATTTAAATAAACCTTCAGAATAAAATACAGTTACACAAAAATGGAATAAAAAGGGATATAACAAGATATATACGGTAATTTGCTTGGAAAGTTGTACAATACTGAGAGAAATACACCGCAGTAAATAAAATAGAAATAATTAAATGTTCCTTGAGTGGCCTGGTAACATTTGTTCCACGGACCGGGGTGTTGGGACCACTGCCTTATGCTGCAATCGCATATATATATATATATATATATATATATATATATATATATATATATATATATATATATATATATGTATATATATATATATTTTAATATATATATATATATATATATATATTTATTTATATATATATATATATTTATATATATGTATATATATATATTTATATATATATATATATATATATATATATATATATATATATATATATATATATATATATATATATATATATATATGTATATATATTTATAGGTTATATAGGTTAGATCAGGAATCGTTTGGATTGATATGGCATTGGTAGATGTTATGAGCAAAATATGAATGTGGTAATTGAAATATTAAATATGAAAAGTCGTTCTATAAGATATGGATTGAATTCTTGATTGGTGAGTTTTTAATGATTTACGCTATTCATTTGTGAATATACTATACTGGGTTTTTAATTTGAACATTCGGTTTTTACATATATTTTTTAGTTTGAACTTTCGGATTTTTTAGTTTGAACTTTCGGATTTTTTAGCTTGAACTTTTGGATTTTTTAGTTTAAACTTTCGGATATTTTTTTAGTTCGAATTTTCAGATTTTTTAGTTTGAACATTCGGATTTTTTAGTTGTAACTTTTTGATTTTAGATATTTTTTTAATTTGAACTTTCGGATTTAAAATATTTTTTAATTTGACCTTTCGAATCTCAAATATTTTTTATACATATACAACTATTTTTTCTACCTATACAACTATTTTAAAGATGGGTGCATCATTTTAGGTGCTTGATGGTTCACTTATATTATGCACTAAATTGTTTTTAAATTTTAATATTTTATGTTGTAATATCTTCCAGAATGCGATGGCGAATAGTTTAATTTTTCAAGTATAATGATTTAATTTTAACTTTTTAATTTTTAAGTTTTAAACTTTTGAAATTTGGATATTTTCCAATTAACTTACCAAGTTGCAATAGGGGGAAGGTTGGCGCCATCAAACTAGTTTAACCCCACTTATCGGTCCTAAGTCCGAGATTGCAGTTGAATATTTTAAAAAATTTTATTTTATTTTATAACTTTTTAATTTTCTTTGAAAACGATGGAATTTTATCTTTTATATTCTCCATTGATATTTTGAAATGGGGTTTAGTATTATAAGCTTCATATATTTCAATTTTTCAATTGATTATTGTGATTGATTTTATATACATATATATATAGCCGTTACTCACCACTCACTGAGGCATGACACTGTATACCCTTTTTTAAATAATTGATATCTAAGTCTTATAATTAAGCCTTCAATTGTATTAAAAACGTACTTATAGCCCTATATTTAATGTGTCTCAGGACCCTTAACACATATCCGTGCATGTGAAAAAACACCATTCTTCAAACCAATGTCACTTAGCAATAGAAAAAAACAATAATTTTAAATTTTTACCACATGATAACCATATATATTTACATTATTTCTGAAATTTTCATACAACTTGGAAAAAATTTAAAATGTTATAATGAAATATAAATGGGACAATTTTTTCAAAAGTATGAAAATCAGTATTTTACACCGCGCAGGATGCTGAAGTACAAAATGGATCATTATTTACAAAATTAATTTTACTGGGTATAAAAATGTTCAGATTTGAAGTTAAACTATTTTTTATAAGAAATTTAGAGGGGAAAAATATTTTTTTAAATACAATTAGAAAAAAAAAATTGAAATTTTAGGAAAAAAAATTAACTTAAAAATAAAAAAAAAGTTATATTAATTTTTTTTGAAAATTATTGTATAATTTATGAAAAGTCTTATTTTAATCCTGTATTGATATCATAAACAGTTTGTGAGAATTCCTGCACGCAAGCTAAGATTTTTTGTTTTGAGAAAAATGAAGTTAAATAAAAGAAAGAGATAGGGGTTTTGTTTAAGTTTCCCTTGTCATTTTTCAATATCTTTGGAAGTTTTCACAGTATCAACTAAATTTTGGTATAAAAATGCTCAGAAATGTCGAGGCTTTAACGTATTTTTTTTTTTTTCAAAAAATTGAAAAATGTGCAATTTAAGAGTCCTCAGACCTCTTAATGCTAGTGTTGGGAATTGCCCATTCTAATGCTAAATTAAAAATAAGACAAGCAAGGAAATCACCCTGTCTCATGGCATTCCTGGCTTCGAAAAACTTTGCGAAAAGCAACCAGAATGATTTACACAGAAAACAGTTTGGGTCAAAGTTGCCTTAATAAGCATTCAAAGTTTTTTTTGGAATACCTAACTCATTAAGAGCTAAAATCAGTGAATCAAAAATCAACACATTCATACTGTCTTGAAATCAGTAAAAAGACAGTATAATTCAGTACCAAACTCTTTAAATTTTTCAAGAATTTTGCTTAGATTGAAAATCTGCTCACAATATTTTACTGTTATAAATCCACATTGGAATTCGCTAACTATATCATCAGTAAAAGGTGACACTCTTTTAAAAAGGGCGATCGAGAATGCTTTATAGATGCTATTCAAAAGAGGTCTAACACTAAAAGGGTATAATTATATTTCACGTCTACTTAAACCCATTTCTTCCTGTCAGAAGTGATTTCCTCAAAACCCATTTCTAGCTGATCTCTATCCATCACAATAAAATTCGCTTTGCAAATAAAATTTGCTACAATTGCTAAATTTTAAGTCTATATGTATAAAAAAATAATAAAGAGGATTATTATCTATAACGTCCCTTTGAACACCTGAGACCCCCGTAAGAAGTTGATTTCCGTAAAATCCGTACTTAGTGGATCTGGACTCAACAATAGAATCACGTTTACCAAATTCCAAGTATCTAGGTTAAATAATTAAAACGGGAATGTATAACTATAACTTCCCTTTAGTCCACTACAACTTCCGCAAAATCTCTTCTCCATAGATCTCTACTCAAGAAAAGAAAAATTCTTAATAAATTGCGCATCATGTTTAATAAATTAATAATAATATATTTTATTTAAGTATTGTGTATGTTTGAGAAGAGTTTTTTTTTATCTTCTATAAAATTTTATATCAATATTTAAGGTTTTTTAAATGTATATGCATATAGACTTAACATTATTTTATCATGATTTACAAATTTCAATTTTATGGGGCACTGCAACATTCTTTGTAACTGGCGGGAAACATAATTTGTTGCAGTGCTCACACGAAGTAAGTCTTATCATCTACTTTATTGATCGATTTTGACTCTACGTACATTAACAAATACTTGTAGGCTATAATTTGTTCGTTATATTTTAATAGTATATAGCGCATTTCATTTGTAATATTTAAATTTCTCCTAATATTATTCCTTCTTTTCCTTATGGTTCAGAGTATTGGCAAATTACAGTGAAAGTTGGCTAGCCCCAAAACTTTGTTTAAACCAGCAATCTTGGTTCCTAAGGCCAGGGGTTTGCTATTGAACTACTGTGGCTGATATTTCCTACTATATATATATATATATATATATATATATATATATATATATATATATATATATATATATATATATATATATCTTGACTAGATATACTTAGGTTTTATAACTATTTATATATTTTTATGGGCTATATATATATAATTGCAAAAAAATAGTCGAATTACTTTTATAAAAATTCTAATTAATTGATAACGACATTAGCAAAGTTTACTCTGTTTTTTTTTTTTTTTTTGAATTTGGGGAAAAAAACTTAAGTATGTTAAAACATATTGAAAACAAGCCGCGATAATTTGACAATATTTTTTCTTACCATACCGGAATATGATAAATCGATCACGGGAACTATTAATTCACTATGCATGTTACTGAGATGTCGTTGAACTCTCAAAGATATATACTGAATATGTCATGGATAATTATCAAAATTCAAGCAAAATGTTTATGAATCATATCTCTAATTACATACAATTAATAGTTCCAGTGATCGATTTATCATATTCTGGTATGGTAAGAGAAAATATTGTCAATAATTTTTCCAAGCTCATTTGTAGACTAGGGGATATAATAATTTCGAATTTAATTCTAATTATATCTATTTAGGCAGCACAACTATAACTCTTAACC
>BMAU01015141.1:0-97500 GCA_019973935.1 Trichonephila clavipes | reverse complement strand
CTTGTTTTAATTAGAGTTGAAAAAGTTGAGACTAAAACTATTTTATAACAGGTATATATATTAAATCGTACATAAAGTTAATTTATTCTAATGTCATTAGATGTACAATATTTTTGGTTAATCCTTGAGGGGTATAAACAAATAAATTCGATGGTTTTCTAACTCTGGAACACGCAACACATAATTGGCCGTGAGAAAAGCAAAGATTTTCTGAAAAGATACTTATTAAAAACGCTAAAAAGCGTGAATCGGCTGCAATTTCGTAACGATAAAGATCGGGTTTGGCCAGTTTGGCTGAAAATCAATTTTCGACGCCAACTTACGTCTTTTTCAATTCCTACTATTAGTTCACGATCTCTATACATGTTTTGTTTGTTTGTTTGTTTATTTATTTATCTATTTTGCTGGAATTTTCAATCGTTAATAAAATACATTTTAAAGCGCTCAATTAAGCTGAAATGTAATTTACATGATTATTTTGGATATCAATACAATAATTTAATTATAATTAATAAAATATAATTGATTAAAATTAATTATTTAAAAAATTACAAATACTGCCACGTTGGCGAATTAGCAACCCTTATGGCGACTTATGTGAAAATTTGAAAAGGTTTTTTTCTCACGTGTTAAAGCATTCAGTTGAAAGGAAATTTTATATACACGAATGTTTTGGATGACAAAACGATACTTTAATGATAATTAATAAAAATTAATTACCACTAAATGTTGTGATTCTGTCATATGCATATACATATTTATATTAATTGCAACTATTTAATAAAAAGTAGCTAAAATAAATTTTTCTTGGTGTATCTAAGTAGGAATTGATTAAAAAAAATGTTTTATATTATTTGTTTATAACAATAGCGTTGTTACAACAATGCAGGTGAATGATGAGTTGTATTTTTTGAATGTTTATAATAAGTATATTTTTAATTAATTGTGATATCGGACCGAATTGTGAATCTAAACCATTCTCGAATTTACTTGAACCCACACAAAAAATTTCATCGAAATCGGTCCCGCCGTTTAAGAGGAGTTTAGTGACAAAAACACGCACAGAAGATTTTTATATATAAAGATATATATATATATATATATATATATATATATATATATATATATATATATATTATTATTATTATTATTATTATACTATGCATATATGTACATGTTTCTATGCAGATTCAGAAATATTATTATTAAATGCATACAACGCAATAAATTTATTGTTTCGAAAAAAACAGAAGAAATAATAAAACTATAAACATTTTATTAAATAGTGCTTAAAATTCAAAAATATCCAATTATTTTTTATAAATATTTATTGGTATAAAGATACTCGAAATGGCAAGGATAAAAATTCCTTAGAATTTTAATATTTTATCAAAAATTTATCTTTTTTCCTAGATATATATAGCTCCCTACCTACATATTTAAATTATAGATAAAATTGATTATTCTCTTAGTTTTATTTTAACCATAGAATTATTTTTAAAATACATTAATAATCCTAGTGCCCCTCAAGTAATGGTTGTTTTTATACATACTATTTAATTATTTTATTTCTATTAATTTCATTATCTTTTGGTATGTCCTAATACTCAGCTAATTCCCCGCTTTGAATTTATACTTGGGTCCAGAATCTGGCAATAACTTTATTGCACTCAGATTTAGCGCGGGCTATGCATTTTTGAAGACAATTTTTAGGTTAGTTTCCTTTTTCTTGAAATGGATTTAGATATTCTATCAATTATTTTCTATATCATTTTACTCAGTATTATTAACAAAAAAAGGTAAGTTCGGCTGGCTAAAAAATATGTTGAGCCCCACTTTTATATAAATTATTTTATTTATAACAGCTGTCCTTAATCAGTAATCTTTATAATACCTCATCATCCATACATATTTTTTAAATTCTGTTATTTATTTTTAATATATCAATTCTAAAATTTTATGTCTGGTTAATATCAGAATTTCGGCTTATCTATTTGCTTCAAATTTTGAGAGTATTGATGATTTATCTCTCTCTCTGTGTGTGTGTGTGTAGTAGGGAATTTAAAAGTAGCTCTCTTGCGCAGTTGATTTTTGTTATCTTATCAAAACTTCCGGACAGTGGCGTGGAAAAATAACAACTTTGAGAAAATATTATTATCCATCTAGTAAGTGTTCAGATTTAAATTCATTAGAAAGCCAACAAAAATCAAGTCAAATATACTATTTCTCTTTTCGACTGAATAAAATGCGGCATTTGTCTTGTGAAGTTGCATGTTTTATTTAGATACTTTGTACCCTAATACATGATTATTTTTTTAGCTTCTTTAAATATCATGAAAATAATATTTACTTAAACAAAATGTCTTCCTCCCTTTATTATTTTTAAGGCAAAAAAGTTTTAAAAATATATTAAAATGTAAAAGAAATTAATTATTTTTTTAATTTGCTAAATTTATGGAAGGATTAAATATTAAATTAATATTTGTTTTTATAGGTAACTTATATTTACAGTAAAATCCAGACTCTTAAAAATATTTTAACTTTCTGAACTGCATTAAAATTTTTCAATATAAATGTAATGCTAAATGAATTATGTATGCTGATGATGCATTTTACAATCTGTTGCAATTTTCTTTAAATAAAACTCTACCAAATTATTTTGATATTTGTTAAATTGTCAACAGCATTTGAATACATGTTTTTTTACCAATAAAAAAGGAAAAAAATATTATATATCTGTACACTTTGTATTTTTATAAATGTTACTACTCACATTTATTAGCACGTAGAAGATATTTTACTTTCCGTATATTCACTATATATATATATATATATATATATATATATATATATATATATATATATATATATATATATATATATATATATATAGCTCTTCGTTGCATTTTTAGCTCAAATAAATGTAAGACAATTATCCGAAAATTTCGCCATATGTATTTAGTATAGATATACATATACACTCAAAATACACTAAAAGTGTAATATACTTACTATAGTGGAACTTAGTTTAAAATAACAATATTTGTAAATAAATATTTTCCAACCACATAAACAAACTGTAATCTACATATAAAGTATATATATAGTCAATGAAATAAACTTTCCTGAGCCTCCTAGAAATGTGCGCCACTGAAGTTAAATGAAATGACGAGCTGGACAGTATGAACGAATAACTACTCATCAATTTAATTTAGACAGAAAGGCAACTGCTGAGTGATTGACATGAAAGCCAATTACAGCAGATATCCCTCCTGCTGGCAAATAATGGTAAGTCACTATTTTGGTAGCCAGTATCACCTTGGAATTCATTGTACTGACCAATAAATGTGTGGTGTTGCCTATTTTATTCTTCGGGCAAACACAAATATTCTTTTAGTGATTGATGTTATTGGGAAACGTGTTATGGGGAAATCCATCACAGTTATTGTAGTTAGAAATTGGATTGCAGGCAATTGGATAAATTTCTATAAACTGTAACTTTTGACATTGCAATCTTAGTATATTAATTATCATAGAAGAGATTTTAGGTAATTTTTAAAAACTTGAAAGAACTGAATTAGTAGAAACATTCTTCATTTATGATTATAAGATACAGAAAGATCATATATATACGCAATATAAAATTGAACGTTTCTTCAAAGCTCAATCTTTTGGCATTTCGATTCCTCCCTGGCTTTTCCTGATCAGGAAAAACATGCATTAAAGTGCTTTTAAAAAAAGAGTTTTAAAATCGTAATGAAAAAAATAAAAGTAAATTTTAAATATTTTAACATTTTTAATGAAAATACAAAACGCATGCATAAATCTAAGTAAAAATGGAGTAATTTTTGTTCATTTCTTATTTATAATACTGGTGGTCGTAGTTATTATTTTCTAAACACATGAGTGTGTGAAGAATTTGCAGAAAATTTTAGGTATATAACGAAAGAGTAACTTTTCATAAAATATTTCTTTAGATGCATTCAGCAATTTTTAAACTATCAAATTCGTGTTTATTTCGATTTACTACTACTACTATAATATTAAAATAATTATAGAACACAATATAGAGTTCTAAAAATTATTATTGGGTTAAACAAAAATGCAACATTCAACACATTCTGTTTAACCATTCTATGTAGGAAGATAAAGCTTTTGAATATTTCGGAGAAAGAGTTAATTTTATTACACTATCAATATATTTAATATTTAATAATGCTTCTTTTCTTTCTTTAAAATAAGTAGTCGAAATCATTAAAAAATCACTCTGATAAAAAAGCATAGTAAATACCATTCAAAATAAAGTGGATATAGAATATGTTTATGGGATTTTTAACGGCAAAATGTGATGTGAAAATAATGTAAGATGCGAGTATTTGAAATTTACAATCATACACTGTAAACGACAGGTAATTGAATAATATCAGATTCCCTTACTATATTATGCGATTTATACTACTTTCATGTTTAATAATGTAATAAAAAAAATGCACACTCTTATTCAAAATTAAACAAAGCTTTACTTTTGGTCTATTGTTGATAGAGGTATTGAATATCTATCTATCTATCTATCTGTTTCCCACACTCCTCACTTAACTGTAACTGAGTGCGCGAGATTTTCCCGCTTTCCAACCACAACGGAAACTTTTTTGGAACCGGTACGGGGACTTCTCTGTAAACTGAAACGCAACGGACGGACGCAAGGTCTTGTTCGCATCAATCCGCAACACCTTCAAGGGTGTAATTTTCATTTAACCGCATTATTACCTTTTAGTGTAAACTTTAACTGTAAATATTTATTTTCTTGTAATATAAATTTAAGTACTATCTCCATCTCTGGCTATTATTCGAACTCAACCAACGGCATCATTTGGAGGCACCGACGACATTCGTCAACGATTCAGAGAAACAAGAGATAAGTACTATTTTATATTTTCATTCAACGTTTGACTTTGGTTTCTCTTACTGATTCATTCCATCCATATTTCGTTTTATCAATTAATGGATGCCGAAACGGCTACAGTGCTTCGCGGCAGAGCGAAGGCTGCACTTACAAGAATTATAAATTTCATTGATAAAAATGATCAAACTTTTGACAAAAATGATATACGCAACAAGTTAGAGAAACTTGAATTAACTTATACGGAATTTGATAAAGCGGATGCTGCTTTACCTATCGAATCCTCTGAAATGGAAGAATTCGAAACAAAATATTACGAAACCAAAGCCAAGCTACAGAATATCTTAGAAAATTTATCTGTGAGAACATATGTATATAATGATAATTCTGATGTCTTTGAAAATGTCTCAAATATGAAATCTAGCAATTTTAAGTTGCCAAAAATTAATATTGAGCGTTTTCTGGTGATTATAAAAATTGGCCTTCATTTAAGGATTTATATGTATCATTAGTGCATGATAATATGTGTTTATCGAATATACAAAAGTTTCAATATCTTAGAGGTTTATTGCTGTCAGAACCAGCAAATATAATTAAGCATATTCCCATTACTGAAACGGCTTATAACGAGGCTTGGGAAAAATTATTAGCTCGTTATGATAAAAAGAAGCAAATCATTTTTTTTCACTCATTAAAACCTTCATGGAACAACCTTCTTTTAACGATACTAACTCTCACAACTTACGCAACATAGCAGACACTTCCGACGAAGTAATTAGAGGTCTTAAATCTATTGATACTAAAGCAGAGTCTAGAGATGTATGGTTGATTTACATTTTGTTACAAAAGGTTGATCCTAAAACGCGCCAAGAATGGGCGCAATTCTCAAATAATATTGATTTTCCCACATTTGAAGCATTTATAGAATTTTTACATAACAGATGTACATACTTAGAACTTTATAATGTTAGCGTTACTCATGAAAAACAACCTTATATTAATAAATCGAAATTTAACAATAGTTTAAAATGTTCTTGTTGTAAAATGAATCATCTTGTTTTCAAATGTTCTAAATTTAAAGAAATGTCTGTTAAAGAGCGTATACAACTTGTTAATAAACAAAAAATTATGTATGAACTGTTTATCTGATAGGCACACTGAGTCACATTGTAATTCAACTTTTACTTGCCACTATTGTAAGAAAAAGCATCATTCGCTATTACATGATAATAATTTTAAAAATTTCGCAATGTCAGCAAATAAATCTCATCGTGCTGAAGGTCAAAACCAGACAGGAAATGATACTAATCAAAATAAAGAAGTTGCAGCTTCCGTGAACTCTATACAAACATGTTTTTCTTTATTACCAACTTTAAGCGTTAACATTAAAAATATTTTGGGGGAGAACTGTCAAGTTCGAGTTATGGCGGACAGCGGAAGTGAATCAACATTCATTTCGGAAAAATGTTTAAAACTGCTAGGCCTGAAAAGAAAAACGCTAGATTTCAAATTAAAGGATTGCAAGATTCTAAAATCGCGATAACTAGAGGGTGTGTTGAAATAGATTTAGTATCGTTACATGACCCCAAGGTCAAACTACCAGTTAAAGCATATGTTTTTGGAAAAACTAACTGCTCCGTTACCAACGGAAAAAATAAACGAAACACATTTCTCTCATTTAAAAAATGCCTGCTTAGCGGATCCGAAATTTTTTATCTCAAACAATATCGATATGATTCTCGGATCTGACTACTTTTTTCTATTTTGCTTCCTGGGCAAATTACTTGCTCTCAAAGTAATTTAATCGCTCAAAATTCCATTTTTGGTTTCCTAATTTCAGGCAAATTAACTGAGTCTTTAAACTCAAATTCAATGATAAATCTTCACATTAATGGTACAAATATTGACAATCAATTAAAGCAATTTTGGGAATTAGAAGAAATTCCTAACGTAAAAGATAAATTATTAACTTCTGAAGAGCAATTTGTGGAAACACATTTTCAAAATACTTATGCATGTAATTCCGATGGACGCTTTGTTGTAAAACTTCCATTTTATAAATCAAATTCAGAATTGGGAGACTCAAAACCCGCAGCAATTTCTCGCTTATTAGCAATGGAGCGGAAATTTAAAAATAACCCAGATTTTGAAAAACAATACAAAGAATTCATGAACGAATACGAATCGCTAGGTCACATGAGCTTAGTAAATTCCAGATTCCATACTTCCAAAGATCAGAATTTTTTACCGCATCACGCCGTTATCAAGCCATCCAGCCCTACAACAAAGTTAAGAGTAGTTTTTGACGCATCTTGCAAAACTACAAATGGTACGTCATTAAATTCTCTGCTAGGAGTAGGTCCCAAATTACAAAGGGATATTTTTGAAATATTGCTTAATTTTTAGAATTCCTAGAATTGTATTTACAGCGGACATTGAAAAAATGTACCGTCAAATTTTAGTAGCTGATGAAGATTAGAAATACCAACAAATTCTGTGGAGAAATAACTCTAGTGAAAACATTCGCACATACAAGCTAAAAACTGTCACCTACGGTTTAGCCTCAGCTTCCTTTTTGGCCACTAGGTGTATTAAGCAAATCGCTCTCGATGATAAAGATAATCCCAACCTCTCCCGAGTTTTACAGGAAGATATTTATATGGATGATTTACTATCAGGAGCAGATACGCCAAATAACGCAATCTCCATTTGCAAGGACATTGCTCATGTTTTGAGTACTCGCGGATTTCATTTAAGAAAATGGAATTCTAATTCCATCGAATTTCTCGCTCAATTTTCAGAACATAGTTCTCATGATGCACGAGTTGAATTTTCCAAAGATTCTAATGAAAGTTCTAAAGTATTAGGCTTATTTTGGAATTCATCCAATGACACTTTTGGTTTCCAACCATCGCTTGAACTTACACCACCACTCACAAAGAGACGTATTTTATCTGAATCTTCCAAAATTTTCGATCCTTTAGGACTTCTTTCACCTTGTACAGTATTCATGAAGATTTTTATCAAAAACTTTGGCTTACAAAAACAGATTGGGATTCTCCCATTCCACAACAATTAACAGAGGATTGGCTTAGGCTTCAAAAGGCCTTTAATGCCATCAACTACCTCACTGTTCCCAGATGGGTCATCCTTACAGCAGACAACATAGTAGAATTGCATGGTTTTGCAGATGCTTCTTCATTAGCTTAAGCTGCTGCAATCTACTGTCGGCAGAAACACAACGGCAAAATAAAGGTTCAACTACTTGTATCAAAAACTAAAGTAGCCCCCTGTCAAACAAGTTTCCATTCCTCGATTGGAGTTGTGCGGTGCACATTTACTATCCAAGCTATTTAAATCGGTCTTACGGACATTAAAATATTATACCTTTGATGTATTCGCTTGGACGGATTCTAAAATAGTTCTCTCCTGGCTGTCTGGTCATCCTCGCCAATGGAAAACTTTCGTAGCAAATAGAACATCTGAAGTTATAGAAGTTCTACCTACAAAGCATTGGAGACATGTGCCTTCTAAGGAAAATCCCGCAGATATTGCATCCCGAGGTATTGATCCTAAATCCTTACCTGATTGCAAGTTATGGTGGCAAGGACCACCCTGGCTAAGGCTAGAAACTTCTAGTTGGCCCAAGGCTGAATCCAGTTGCGATGAGGCTTCGGATGAGGTAAAAGCGGAACAAAAATCAGTCTCCATCTTCAATCTGTTTACTCACACATCAAATGATGTAATTCATGGTTTTATTCGAACATTACTCTTCACTCACCAAAGTAATTCGCATTTTTGCTTATTGCCAAAGATTTATTAAAAACTGTAAAAAGATAGCATCTCAAGGATCATAGATCAGTTCATCCCATATTAATACTACTTCACTTACCTTTTCGGAAACCAAAACCGCTGAAGAAACCATCATTCGTTGGGTTCAAGGTTTTTACTTTCAGGAAGAAATACGAAGCATTAAAAACAGATTTCTCTGCCACCCAAAAGTCCATTACGTTCCCTCCACCTTTTCATAGATGAACATGGTTTAGTACGGGTGGGAGGGAGATTGCAAAATTCCCAGCTTCGATTCAATTCCAAGCATCCTATCATACTTCCTTCTCAGCACAGTGTTAGTGAACTCCTTATCAAGGAACAACACATCGCTCATTTACATGCTGGGCCGACTTTGTTAGCTCACGTTCTTCGACAGTCCCATTGGATCGTAGGAAGTAGAAAATTAATTAACAAATGTATTAGAAAATGCTTAAAGTGTAACAAATTCAAAACCTCCACCACAACACCACAGCTGATGGGCAATTTACCAAAACACCGTGTCACGCTGGAGAGACCTTTCTTCAGTTGCGGTATTGATTATGCTGGTCCTGTACTGATTAAATGCAACGAAGGTCGAGGGACTAAATCTACAAAGGGGTTACATTGCTTTATTTGTATGCTTAGCAACTAAAGCTGTTCATATTGAAGCAGTCGGAGACTTAACAACTGATTCCTTCATAGCTGCACTACGTCGTTTTAGTGCTCGTCGTGGGGCTCCCCGCCACATTTATAGTGACAATGGAACCAATTTTGTTGGAGCTCGTCGAAAACTTGACGAAATACGGAAGTTATGGCTTTCCTTACCAACTAATGAAGCCATCTCTTACTACTTATCCAAATCTTCAATAGATTGGCACTTTATTCCACCCTCATCACCACATTTTGAGGTATTAGGGAATCAGGAATTCGATCCGTCAAATTTCATCTGAAGAGAGTATTGGGAGAAACCATATTAACTTTTGAAGAGTTAACAACCTTGCTCACGCAAATCGAAGGATTACTAAATTCCAGGCCTCTCTCCTACGTTAATGACTCTGACATAGAATGCATATCTACACTCACACCTTCACATTTTCTTACAGGTGATGTTCTTCTTTCAGTTCCAGAGGAGCTTCCTTCAACCTCCAACCACAGAGATCGTTGGGAGTTGCTACAGAACATCAAACGGGGCTTTTGGAAGAAGTGGAGTTCCGAATTTATCTCCTCCTTACAACCTCGCAAGAAATGGCAGGACGCACAACGAAACTTGAAGGAAGATGACATCGTATTGATCAAAGAGGAGGGTCCTCCTGGTACATGGCCAATGGCTCGAGTTCTTCAAGTGCATCCAGGCAACGACGGACTGGTTCGTGTTGCAACTGTGAAAACCAAGACTCAGTGTTTAAACGACCTGTTCATAAACTTTCATTGAACTTCCCATATATCCGAACTAGTTCGGATATAGGGAAGTTTGGGAGTAGTAGGGGTGGGAGTATGTTTCCACACTCCTCACTTAACTGTAACTGAGTGCGCGAGATTTTCCCGCTTTCCAACCCCAACGGAAACTTTTGGAACCGGTACGGGGACTTCTCTGTAAACTGAAACGCAACGGACGGACGCAAGGTCTTGTTCGCATCAATCCGCAGCACCTTCAAGGGTGTAATTTTCATTTAACCGCATTATTACCTTTTAGTGTAAACTTTAACTGTAAATATTTATTTTCTTGTAATATAAATTTAAGTACTATCTCCATCTCTGGCTATTATTCAAACTCAACCAACGGCATCACTATCTATCTATCTATCTATCTATCTATCTATCTATATATATATATATATATATATATATATATATATATATATATATATATATATACATTGTCACGTAGATCCGGGTTCCTGGATTTTATGCAAAACAATCACAAAGAAAATATACCGTTCTTTAAGAGCGATGTGAATTTATGTACAAAATCCAATCCTTTAAATAAAGGATTCCGTGGCAATATTCACAGGGTAAATACCAAAGGTCTTCACACCTTCAACAGCATTTAAACATAATAATCAGTGTTTAAAAATATACGTAAGTAAAGATTATTCACAAGCATAGCCGAGCTCTCTCTCTCTCTCTCTCTCTCTCTAATCTCACTAGTCAAAACAATCCTCCCTACTCGCTCGTTTAATCAAGACTCATCACCGTACAGGAGAGCATCTTTTTATAGGCTCGACAGAAACTTCCAGAAAGATAACCTCTCTTGTCATTGAACGTGACACTAGTGGAGAGATCTGCTAACTTCTAGAAGATTCCAGAGGGTTCCGAACTCACCAAAATGGTCGCCAAAAATGATGCCAACTTTGCTCTACCACCAAAATTTCGCCAAATTCTCATTGAATCACCATTATAACGTAAGTGGCGGCATTGCTTGTGAATAGTACAAATTTAACATGAAATAAATATAACATAGAGTGATATAAATGCATTAAACACTCAAATACAAATTCTTTACACTATTTACGCACAAAATTCGTAACAATATAAACAAATAACATTAAGATTGCACATAGGCTGATGTAATAGAAATGAGACCATTCAAGAACTGTAGTTAACATGTTTGATCATGTGCACAGCTCATAAGTGGAGGGAGGCTCCAAGAAAGAGATTATGAGATAAAAACAAATATACATGGTTTTATAGGGAATATGGCAGCGTTTCTCAAACTGTGGGGCACGCTCCCTTTAGAGAGGCGTGATATCCTTGTAAAGAGGGCACGAGCTTATTGAAAAGTCGAAAATAAAAGATGTAAAATAAGTATTAATTTATTGAAAGGAAGTAAAACAAATTCATTCTGACATAATAAAAAATGAAATTCATATTTTCACTTATGTAATATACTTATAAATGTATCAGTACTTCAAAACGTTTTTGATAGTTAATTTATCAAAAATGAATTAAAAACAAGTTTAATAACTACAAGTGCCTCTCATGGCATTGTCATGTATAAAATTTAATACTTATCTTGATTTTTTTTGCATGGTTTATAATTAACGTCGTATTGCAGCTTTGGCGTCAAAGTATATTTTTATTGTGTTCATTACATTATTATTGTATGGGAGGGTCGAGCGATGAAAATTATGACTGAAAATTGGGTCGCAAATATGGAAAGTTTGAGAAGCACTGGAATATGGTCTTTCCTTATAGTTATACAGATTTACAACATAAGCTCAAAATGGTTATGAAACACTTTATGAATCATTCCCTCTTCTCTATCCACAAGGATTTCAGGTCCTGGATAGTTATGGAAAGAGAAAGTCGACTCACATTTGCCCTCCCAAGAACACTCCATATATGTCTGTAGTGTTAGGGTATGACAGATAGAACCATCATACATCCATACTTAGGTTCAAAAAGCAATGAACCTTATGTGAACAAGCATTAATTTCCAAAATTATGAAATCATTTTGAATAGCATCCCTTAAAATCTGAGTTAGGGCTTAGCAATGGACTACCAAACTTCCCAGTTACTATAGAATCTCGTCAAAGATATTGAAATATGTGTGCCAATTCAATACATAGATTACCCTTATCATTAAACCTCTTCTAATAATCCAGTCTGTCTTTAGAAAGTTGGAGAACATCTATATATTTCCCGGTTCTATCAAAATGCAGGTTTTTCTGAAATCAGTGAATTTGCGAGTTAAGACATCAGTTAATAGAACAGTCTGTCATTGATTTATGCCTTAACGTCTAATTTTGCACCATGTTAAGGTATCCGACTACCCTAAAACCATGATTTTTTCAAAAATTGACAAATTTTTTTATGATTTTATTTTATAGGCCATCATATAAGCAATAAAAATACCAAGTTTTTTATTTTCCAATCAGTAGAACAAAATTACAAGTGTTTTAGTAAAAGCAGATGCCATAACTTTACACAAGATGACAAACATTAAAATGCGTTTTACTGTGTTTTTTGCGAAAGTTCAAACGGTGACAGCGATTGCTCAAAAAAAGTTTTGAAAATAATTTGCTGAAATTGTTTGCGTATGTTATGTATAACAGTAAATCTTCAGATTTATCAATCGCTGCTTTATTTTAAAATTTACAGTTCTTTATGTGGATATAATCACTTTCTTTTTAAGCAATTTCGTATAATCACTAAGATAAAGTGCTCTAGGTTTTGTAAAAATTATTTTATCCTGAAGGTCATTTCAAACACGAATAATAAAGTAACACATCAAAATTGAAAATTAAGAATTTTCTCATAAAAATTTTGTACAGAGCGGGCCCCGTTTATGTAATTTTTTGTACATTTTTACCAGTTTTTTCCCATTTTAATAATAATTTTTTTTTTTCTGCTTTCAATTTTAAGATTTTTTCCTTAAAAATATTAAATAAATCTAAAAATCACAAAAAAATCCTCATATTTCCATTTTTTTTCAAAAAAAAAAGTTGTCGCAATAGTCGGATACCTTATGGAGTTATACATCGCGCAAAATTTGTAACGCGCTGTCATAAGAATTTTTGCTCTAAAAACATTAAGTTCTGCCTTTTTTGTTATTGAAAGTTTTTAACTGCCACCATCTAATATGCGAGGAGATAAATATGTAAAATGACTTGCTGATTGATTGAATATTAACGTCGCACTGTTCAGCTACACGAGGGCTTTTGGAGACGGACCACGTAATTTTGAACCATGGTCAAGTGACGTGGACGACACCTGAGCTGGCACCCCCTCTCCTAACTACCACACCACACCAACGGGAGGACGTTTCAGCTCTCGACAGATTTAACGTGCATCGCTGCCCTACACGGCGGGTCTTTAGTGGTACAGGATTCGAACCCGTGACAAAGCAATCCACGGTCCGATACCTATACCACTCGGCTACCGCGGCCACTGTAAAATGACTTGCAGTGAGGCTTAAAAATGATCGTAAATTTTCTGTTGAACCATGCTGCTGAATGTGTTATTTTTGTTTCTAGATAGCAAATTGGAAGAATTATCTTCCAAATTTGATCCGAGATCCAGTGGCTGCTTTTGAATATTGTAGTAGTGGCCTGAATCTGTTTTGGTACCACATAAATAAAGTCTATTATTTCTAGTTGTGCAAGGTTGTCAATAAACTAAGGTTAATTGATCAATAAAATATAATTGAGATGCATTTGTGTTTGTACTAATAATATGTCATGACTTCTATAGCTATGACCACTTTGGGTCCGAGTCAAACACTTCCATGTGCAGAAATTTTTGACCTAGTTATACAGTTAGTTTAAGATCATGAAAAGACCTGGATGCAAATTCCGAATTCTGGAATTTTCCAAAATATCTGTTATTGTTGCTAATGTCATTTGTCTGACGGAGTCAGATCGAGGCAAGAGGCTAGATGCACGTCCGTCGTTAGCCATAGCTTTGACGACCGTACAAGTAACAGTACGATTTGGCTCGGTTTCCCACCGATTTTGAGGAAGAACACCTTGAAGGTGGTCAGGGTCTTCCACTCTTTTTTACCTTACGAGAGGACTTGCAACTCGACTGCTATTCAGTGTACCCCCATGCTGCAATTTCACTATATTTACAAACATCCCTACCTTCTTCGGGTTTCGAACCTAGTCCCTTCGGACAGCAGTCAGAGCCTCCAACCACTATGCCTGATTGGCAGCCGAATTATCTTTGCTCATGTAGCTTTCTGAAAACATCAGTTTTTAAAAGTAGGGTACTTTAAATGTGAGGATGGATGAAATTCATGAGGCAGCTGAAAAAGTTACGTTGTTGGTTCACTTCGCTATAATAGACAAATACCAATTTTCTTTTCTCGTCGTATATCTTAAGCCACATATTTTCTAAGTCTTCTTTCTTGTAATTTGATTTATTTAAGAAATATGACTACATTCGGAACCCTGATTTTAAAAGAAGGGCATAAATGGATAATCTTCATGATATTTAGTGTCACTTAGATTAGAATACATGTAAAAAAATTTTAAGGACATTTTGACAAAAAAAAATTTGTTTAGATACAATATTTTGACAAAAAATTAACTTAGAATAATCTTTTTTAAAAATGTCCTCCTTTTAAAAAAAGTGCTTCTAAAATAACAATATTTTGCTTATATAAAGTAAAGACTTCTCCAGAGAGTCTGAACTATTTTTTTTTTGAAAAATTCACATTATTTTCAGTGTTACAGCCAACTGAAATAATTATCGGCGTTTCTTTCTTAAAATCTCTCTTCTTTGTAGTCGTAAAACATGGATAAACCCATTTCTAAGTTAAATATTTCAAAAATTCTTGTTGAGGCTGTAGTTGAGCTATATACAGGCAAAATATTATTATAATAGAAGCATTTTTTACAAAAGGAGATTATTTTGAAAATTGGTCATTCTATGTTCATTTTTTGTCAAAATATTGTACTTAAAGAATTTTTTATTGTAATAATATTCTTAGAATAATTTTATACACATTTTCTAATCTAAGTGACACTAAATATCATGAAAATTATCTATTTATGCGCTTTTGCAAAATCACAGTTCCTAACGTAGTGAATACCTTAACTGTTTATAAAAGAATTCTTTGGCAATCTGTTTTTAAGACTGCACCACTTCAAGTTTCTTTGTAACAGGCCTTCTAACGAGGATTCTCTCTTGGACTAAACTTGTTTTTACAATGGTTTATTGAAAGCTTAAGCATGTCCTCTTTACAAAGGCAATATGATATGAAGTTGAGTATTTCATCTCTAGACAAAACCAATTTTAAAATAATTACTATACCACGCAAAGAGAGATCTAATGGATATATCTAAGCTTAAAATAAACTTCAGAATGTATAGATGTATATGGCATTACGCATGCATATATATATATATATAAGAAACGTACTTACTTACGCGTACGTACATGGAAAAGCATAAATATATTCACACAAAAATTTACTTTTTAGCAACTTTGAAATAACATGGCCCTTCTGATCAATAATAATACACATAGTCTCAAATAGAATTAGAAAAAAAAACCCCGCAAACTAAACATTTTAACATACTTTTATGAGCTTCACTTGTATGTAACGGAATCTGAACTCAATTTTTACCCACTTGAAAAGGTCAGATTAATTCGAAATTTTGCTCACTTGTCCAGGATTGATGGCAATACAATAATTTAATATTTTTTCCCATTGTTCTGATCAGGATCATCAGAATTAACGATTTCCGATATTCCTATCCCATCCCGCATCTGGCGACTAATTTCAGATCCCATTTCCAGATTTGGTGACTAATTCCAGATTTAGCGACTAAAAGATTAAGTTACAACTTAGTTCGATTATCTATAAAAGGGTGTTTTTATTTTTTTTTAAGTAATAATTTATTTTAAATTTTGTTTTTTTTGTGACTGAATTAAAACTTTAATACATATATATATATATATATATATATATATATATATATATATATATATATATATATATATATATATATATATATATATATATCATAAAAAATTAGGATCAACTGATTATAAAAAAGTTGCTTTTATTGCGTGACTTACATTTATCTTTAGAACTTCTTGAGAAGTACAAAGGTAATTTTTGATAAGGTATAGGTAAGCATTTTTGCTTAATTATACGTAATGCATTCCTAATAATATAGATCGAACCTTGGTAATAAAAAAAACATATTTTCTTAGAAGAATAAAATGTTTTGTGTGTGTGTGTGTATAGATTTTTTTAAAAAAAGTTTATTCATTTTTTGCAACTCATAAAAACATACGCCTTTTAAACAGAATGTTTTTTTTTCAAGAAGCAAAAAGCAGTTGTATAATGTAAAATTAAGAGATAAAAGAAAATTTTAAGAGAATAAATTAAAATTATAAAATGAATTAGAGATAGTTTTGTTGAATACATCAATCATTTGAATTGATTTTATTTATACAAAAGAAATAGTTTATGATTATTTGTGTGTTAAATTTGCATCAAGTGGATTTTTAAAGACAGATTCTAGTATCTCATATTTCACTTTCATCAATGTACATGAAGTATTAGAAATGCTTTTGTTAAGTTTTTGCTACTATTTGACAACTATTTTATAGATGTGCATTATATTTCAAATAAGGCAGTTTATTTCCATAAATAGATTCAATAAGAAATATACATTTATCTATCTGATTAACTTCATTGATTAAGAATTCAAGCAATAAACATATAAAAAAATTTTCAGACGTATGTCTGTTTAGAAAGGTTATAAATAAACATTTTAATACGTATTAAAGTGCGTTTCTATATACATATAGCATATATTTTCATCTTATTTCATCACTGTGTTATAGTTATGTTCTCCATGCAAAGATATTTTGAAGTAAATATCGCTCTCAATAAGTACTCGCTGAAAGTACGCGTTTCACACAAAAAAGACCACAATTTAACCATTATATATAACTCATTTCCGTGGGAATGTTGCTCCATAAACTAATTTTACGGGATGTTTTCTTTTTCATAATGTCTGGCAAACAACATATTGGGTTTCAAAAAAATATGTTTCAGAATACGATATTTTTTAGGTCTATAATACAACAGATGAATATAAGATAGATCCTTTGTGTACGCTATTGTAGAGGACTGCCTTTCTCTTCTGCTTCAAAAATATAGAAAAGGAGTTTTATAAAAATTCTACGTACACACGCAAAATTTTTTAGGGATTCATTTGATAGATTTTTTTTTTTTATTTCAGAATAGATTTTCCTGTTTTTGACCAACTGCACCAAATGTAAGCTCCTTAACTATTATATCCAAGTTGAGACGAAAGTATATTCTTTGGTTTAAAAAAAATAGAGAGAAAAAAATTGGAGATTCTACTTTTAGTTAATCAAATAGGGAAAGAGGAAGCGAAATTCTAAGGCTTCACACAATGTGAAGTGTAAATAAATCTTCCTCCTGCATTACATCCTCCTAATCCAGATAGTTTTTTTTTTTTTTTGCTCTTCTCTTTTGTGTTTAATATTAGACAGTAGTCCTTTTTAAATAACAGTCAGCTTAATTAAGAATGACATTAATTTGAAACCAAACGAGAATTACTGCTTCACATATTTCCTTCAAAATGTTGAAGAATTTTTTCCCTTAAATTTGGTGATTTGAAGGTCTTTTAAATTAGAACTGGAAAAGTCGTAAATCTAAAGTTTGATGTCCTTAAAATATCAAAGGGACAATTATTTTACTTTATCCATATTTGGAGTGCTTAAGTAAGTACTTTTGATAAATATATATATATATATATATATATATATATATATATATATATATATATGGATGTTTGCATACATGAAATCGCTTCACTCCAACACAGTTCAACCGATTACTATGAAAATTGGCATGTATTTTTTATGTGGAGAAGGTTTTTGTGCTATATTTTTAGCAGCTCGCTACCAGGTGGTGCTACAGTATATCAACTTCTGCAGCGTTCGATCAATCGCCAAATTGCCCCAACATAGTAGCCTAAAACAATGTCAACTTGGCTCTATAGCCAACATTTTGTTATGTTTCCATTGAATCGCCATTATAATGTAAGAAACGACGTTGCTTTCGATTATTACAATTTTAATATAAAGTTAATACGACAGAAAGTAATATTAACGAATTACACATCCAGATATAAATTATTTACACTATTGTAAGCATTCATTACGCAAAATTTGTAAACATATGTTACTTTTGCTGAGCGTAGATCAACCCAGGAAGATTTTTTCAAAAATCGACCCAGAAAAGACTTACCAGAGGTTATAAATTAAAAAAAAATCCTTTTCATCAGCTGTTAGACATTCAGGTTTAAAATTTAAAAAAGTATTGTTTTTTGTTTAGCTGTGATATGCAAAAAGCTTTTTTTGTTTAATTAGCAATTTACTTAGAATTAACTCATCAAAAACTTGTTCATCCATCAATCTCTCAGTATTGTTTAATTGTTCAATTCAACCGTGTGAAGAACGGGTATACCAGCTAGTAATAATATACAATAATAAATTGTTATTGTTAGAACATCATTAATGCAGGTACAGAAAAAAAAAAGAAAATTTTAATATCCAGAGAAATTGCTTGGAATTTTGAACGAATGATTAAATATGAGTTTGCGGAAATCAAGATTTCTGGCAATAGAATTTATATTTTATTTCATTAATGGCACATTTTAAAGCCGCACGAGATATACAGGGTGTCCAGGCTTACAGTATCAAAAGTTATGGCTTATTATTACGAAACTACCCAACATAATGTAATGAACTGTTCATCCATGAATTGGAAAACTCTCCGAGATTTTTTTAGTCTAGTCTGATCGGTCACACGTGTGCACATTATTCGGTAACGCTGAAGAGAACCGATACTAATGAAGTCAGAGTAACAACAGTGACTTCATTAGTAAAGATGTGGATGCAACAGCGAAAGATGCAGTGCGTACTTTAGTTAATGGAATTTAAATCAGTCACGTGTGTACAACGACGTGTTCGAACAAAATGGAATGTCGTTATTAGTGGCTTGCCTAATTGACTTATCAAGACACCTACAAAATGAATCACGCACACAATCAACTGTCTCTTCTTTCACGAAAACTTAAGGATACTTGACAGTTTGAGATACTAGAGTTCCCGTCCTGTTTAAAGTTTTTTCCCATTGGTGGATAGAACTTGATGCCGGAGAAATGACATTACATTCTGTTCGAACACGTCTCTGTACACGCGTGACTGATTTAAATCCCGTTAACCAAAGTACACACTGCATCTTTTGCTGTGGCATCCACATTTTTACTAATTAATTCAGCGTAAGAAGTTTATCGTCTGCGGTTGCCAAATAATGCGCGCACGTGCGGCCGATCAAACTGGACCCAAAAAATCTCTAGGGGTTTCCAATCCACAGATGATCAGTGTATTATATTATGATGGTTAGTTCCGTAATAATAAGCCATACATACCTTTTGGATACTTTAAGCCTAAACACCCTGTATATTTATGGACATAAAATAAGTTGATATCATATTTTTGATTTAAACAAAGAAACCCAATGTTCAAAAGTAAATAACTGACACACAAACACAAACATTTATATATAAGTTGTGTGTGTGTTTATACACATATTTGTTTTATTTTCTTTTACATTTATTTATTCATTGATTTCGTCTGAATAAGGACAAGTGCATTTTATCGAAAACCAGATTTCTAAATTGTGCCATATACATCAGCGCAGTTTCAATTCATAGCATAAAATAACATATACTATAACTATGTACTCAAGTCCGTTTCATATAAACCTACTTTTAAATATGTTGACTAGTTTAAATTTACATTGAAGCACTTATAGAAATCAGCATTGGTTTTTGCTCAGGTATCATAAAGTAGTGCAATATTAGCTAATTATACTAAAAGCAAAAGATTAAAAAATAACGATTGCTAAAATGTATGAACATTTTCCCTTGCTTTTCATAAATTATTTTAAGTGTTGTAGTAAAACTCGTTTAATAATGAAAATGGATTTTTATATTATGTAACTATATATATAGTAGCTTGATAATAAATCTGATTCCCTTTTTTCATTTTTAAAAGCAGTTTATGAGGAATAGAACAATTTATATATAACCCTAAAAAATCTATTATTAAATAGATATTCTGATGTTACTGTACACTGTGATAAAATGGTTAAAATAGTTTATCAAGCTATAAAACTAATTTAAAAATAAAAGTTTAGTGTCCTTTTATTTACAGCCTACATAAAAAAAACATTTTGTTGTTGTTCTCTTGTCCTTGTAGTGCAGAAATAGTAGTAGGGAAATCAAATGGCACCGAAGGCGTCCTAAACGGACCTTGTTATGTAGAAGGCATTTGATGGTTCGAGGGTTTAGGTCTATGTTGTGGAATTTAGCCAGAGTAGAAGGGTATTTCAAAATATAAATAGGAGAAAGTTGAACTTCAGGGTAGTGAGTACAAGTAATTTAACTTCTTTGGCCTTCAGGGAATATTTCAATGCCATTATGGTATCCGACTACGTTCGAAACCATGCTTTGAAAAAAGCGCATAAATGGATAATTGTCATGATATTTAGTTTCACTTAGATTAAAATGCATGAATAAAATTGTTTTATAAGGATATTATGATAAAAAAAACATTTTTAAACACAATATTTTGGCAAAAAAATTAACTTAGAATAAATCTTTTTTCAAAACGTTCTCCTCTTATAAAAAATGCTTCTATAATAATAATATGTTACTTATATAAAGTCAATATTTCTTCAGAGAGTCTGAACTAGGATTTTTAGAAAATTCACATTATTTTCAGACTTACAACCAATTGAAATAATTATTAGCCTTTTTTTCTTAAAGTTTCTCCCCTCTGTTAACGTAAAATATGGATAAATCCACTTCTAAGTTATGTATTTCAAAATTTCTAGTTGAGCCTCTGTACAGAGGTCTGAGCTATATACAGGCAAAACATTTTTATAATAGAAGCATTTTTCATAAAAAGAGAATGTTTTGAACATTGGAAATTCTGTGTTCATTTTTTCAAAATATAATATTAAAATAATTTTTTATTGTAATAATATTCTTAAAACAATTTTATATACGTTATCTAATTTAAGGGACACTACATATCATAAATAGTATCCATTTATACAATTTTGCAAAATTATGGTTCCGAACATTGTCGAATACCTTAAAGTGCTTTGTACGTAGTCTGGCTATGTTGGTTGATACAGGCGGTTAGAATTAAGTTCTCAAATGAACTCAGTTGTAACCACGTAGTTTCAAGCTTCTATATAAAAAAAACCTTTTAAATTTAATTAATATATTTATTAACATCTTTTTATTATTATTAATACAATGTTGTTGTTTTTTAAAAATATGTTTAAATATTCTTATATTTTTGCTAATGGGAACTCTCAGTTTTCTGGTAAAGGTCATTTTTTTGTGAATATTATCTTTTTTTTATCTTAAATAATGCCCGGACGAGAATGTTCTAAAGTGTTGGTTAGAATATAATTCCATTGTATATGAAGTTTTCTCTATAGGCGTTTTAATTTCACTTTACTTCCAACACTTTATGATTGCAATTTAAAAGATGTATTGTTCCGTAAATATTTTTTTCAAAAATAGGGTTTTTATATTTTTTAAAATAAACTAATTACAAAAACCGTTCTTGAAATTTGAGCTTTTAAATCCTGACATTGAGGTATCGATTCTTATCGAATTTCTAAATGCTCGTATGATAAATAAATATAAAGCAAATCGACAATTAAATGATTAGATATTTTGACTGTCTGTTAATTAGTCATATATTTAAAAGTTTACTTCCAGTGTGAATATGTACAGATCAAGATGAGACCTTCACACATGTAGTTTGCAAAATCACTAACCTCTTACAAAGATCGAATTTCATAATGTACTTCTGTAATGAATTTCAAATGCTTGAGACATTTAAGTTAGCTTTTCTAAGTGTTACGCATTAAATTTCAGTATACCGTACAATAAAGGGATGTTCATGTAACATTTTCCCGCAATAAATTAAGAGTAGCTTTTGTAATACAAATAAAGGTTTATCATGACGGACATCTGATACTCTACCTCAAAGGCAGTAGATTATTAAATCCTATTGCAAGTGTTCGTTGGAATAAACTAAAAATTGTACAATTTTCATTGTGAAATGTAACTTGTGCGTATGGTAAATCCAGTTTTCTTACTTATAATATTAAAAAAAATTGAAGCGCTACCCAATTGCAGAAGTTCATGCTTACGACTCTTGATTTCGATTAAGACATCGAGCCGTGGTTGCCTAGTGACAAACTCGTGACCGGCATGTCATGAGTTCGAGAATGGTATCGCTGAAGAACCTCCATGTAGGAGCCGATGCAGGTTGAATCTGTCGAGGAACAAACGTCCTTCCGTTGGTGTGGCGTGGAAGTTAGGAGATGGAGTGCCAGTTCAAGTGTCCTCCTCGTCACTTGACTATAGTGAAAAATTATGAGGTCCATTGCGAAAGATCTTCGAGTAGCTTGAATATTACTTTAATGCAGAATGGTAATATAGAAATAATGCATTCATTAGATAACGAGATTTCCATAAATTAAAGGATAAGTTTTTGATAATTTATCTCTAAGTCTCTAATTTTTTATTCTATTACTTCGTTAGGATTAACGCATTTTTCTTTAAAATAATAATTTCTGCCTGCAGTTTTCAGAAGTTGAATTTGAAGAATGCATATTCTACTTTACATTTCATGCATTTAAAAACGAAATTATAATAAGTATTGTTTATTAACCATATTCTTCATATATATTTTTTTCTAAAGAACATTGTTTATATATATATATGTATATATATAGCGTATATAATTGTATTGCAATGTTCGTTCTTGTCCTAGTTCTCTTTTAAAAATTATCCCACATACAAGTCTAATGACATGATCTTTCATGGAACAGAAATATGCATCACTGCATCCAAGTTCCATCATTCTGTTCCTTGGAAACTAGCCAGTATTTTGGAATAATCATGCAACGTAGAATTCCTCCACATATAGACCCATTGTGCACAAAAATTGCCGCATAACTACAGAATCTTCAACTATCATTAGAGTATTCAAGCAAAGATATACTCTATGGGTTCTTCGTAAGGCTAACCATAATTTGAACTAAGAATACTTACTAAGAATTCAAGGAGCATCATAAAATCTTTAGAATACAATGCCCACTACTCCCCATACAAAAGCTATTCCATATAGATATTCAGTGCACTTACTTCTTTGTACTATAAACTTCTGAAGGATGTTTTGCAGTTGAAATTTGTATTTAAGGGAAGATATTATGGGGAGTAGATTTTACATTAATATATTTCAATAAATAATTCATTTTTAAAACAACAAAAAATGATGATGATTATATTAAATATCATCTGAGCTTATTACACAGGTCAATGCTGTAAATATTTTTATTATTATTATTAAGTGGTCATATGTCCTAAGAGAATAGTATTTTGCAAAAGTTTAACCCATTACCTAATTAAAGTTTCTGGAAATGTAAGCGGATCTCTGGAAGCAGAAAAAATTATTAAAAACATATACTAGCAATATTTTATTGCTCATTTTTACGAATATTTTGTATTTCAATACAGCTTAAATATTTAAAACTGAGTTTTGAACAAAATCACAAATTAGAATTAAAACGTTATGAATATCTTGAACTTAATGTACGTGCTTTTAAGAGACAAGGATCATAAACATTATTACATATATACACATATATTTATAGTAAAATAAATGTTGTAAACTATCCAGCAAGACTTAGAAAGGAGCATATAGAATGTCCAAAAAGTGTGACTACACTTTCAAAATGAACTAAAAATAAATAGAGGTTTTCGCTTAAGGTTTGTGAGTGTGGTTCAAAAAGAAAAGATTTAAGTTTCTGTTTAATGAAATACAAACTAAATGGTACAGCATCCACCTTTTGCAACATTCCCGTTTCAAAATGACTTCACCGGAAGAATAAGCGCAAGTTGTAGCAGGGCTTACTGCTAAATCTGCAATACATGTATAACGAAAATTTCATCTTCACTTAATACTACCCTTAGGTTCCGCAATTTATAAGTGGCATGAAAGATTTATGACAATAGGTAGAGTATTGTTAAAAAACGAAATCTGGACATCTTAGCAGTCGTTGAAATTACTTTACTCAAAATGATTCGATGTTTTCCGCATGACTAATGATGCGCACAAGCAAATCGTGCAATAAAATCTTGTACAAAGTAAACTTTGGTATTTTTTATGGGACATAAAAACTGTGAGTGAATACATTTGTTTGTTTGTAATGAAAATTGGAAAATGTAGCCATATTTTTTGCTCACTTGGTATATACAGGGTGGGGCGTGGGAACTCCCTGTTTTGAAAATGCAATTAAAAAAAATGCATGTTTCATTAGACTTTATTGTTATTTTCTGCATACCATAAAACATTGGATTTGTGGATTTATGCAGTTTTAAACACAATGTCTGTTAAATTTGCCCTTCATTACCAATAAATTGATGCAATTGATCTCGAAAACTTCGAGCCTTCGTTCCAAGCATATTGACAGGAATATTTTCAATTTCGGCTTGGATGTTGTTCCGTAGGACTTCCAGGTCTTGGAGCAAACTCTGTAAAATAGGGATTTGAAATAAGCGCGTAGGAAGTAATCAGGGGGAGGGATAAATCAGTTGAGCATGCAGGCCAGTTTACGTTCCCTCGCAGGGAAATTTTTCATTGGGGAAAGGCTGCTCTAAAACACCTATGGAAACCCTGGAGGCGAGGGATGTGGCCTATTCTTGTTGTAACTACACATTGTTAAGATCCCTGTCTTGGACAGTGGGTAAGAAGAATTGTTAGATCATTGGCAAATTGTCTGAATTGACACACAAACTCGTTCCACATTTTCAGTTCTAACGCTGTTCGAAAGTCCTTTCCTTTCTTTGGAGACATTCCCCGTTACTCGGAAGACATCCACCCACAACACATTTCCGATCAGGAAGAACACAACTTCATACAAGAATATCGAAGTTATGACGAAAGTCACTTTTCCCTGCAATCACCCCCCGACTTTTCGAGAAATACGCCTCCACGAGAAAAGCACCTTGCTGCCTCGATCAAAATATGTTAGAGACTGAGACGGGCAGAAACACGAATATCCCACTTCACTTCTCCCACCTAACCGTCGCCCCTGTTCCTACCCTCCCTACGAAAATCACTGCAACGTGTTCAAAAAAAGGAAGTTTTCGCTTTCTACCCCGTATATATTAGGTTGGGGAAAAAGAAATCCATTATTTTTGCATGGAACTCAAGACTTTATTTAACATGTTTTGGATTGTCCAATTTGGATAAAATATGCACCATTTTTTGTGTAATCTATTGTCATTTTAAAGGTAGATTCATAAGGCCTTTCTCATAGAAGTATTGGTCCTTATTGACGAAAAACTATAGTAATCAATTTTCACAATCTTCTCTTGATCCCAATTTCCTATCACTCAGGAAGTTTTTCAATGCTAGAAAAAGGTGGTAATCGCTTGGGGTCAGGTCCAGACTATATGGTGGATGCATTAAAACTTCCCAACCAAGTCACTAGAGCTTTTGACGAGTCACTACAGACGTGTGTGGCCTGGCGTTGTCCTGATAGAACGCAACGCCTCTTCTGTTGGTCAATTCTGGTCAATCGATAACTTCAAACGGACCAGTTGTTGACAGTAGAGATCAGAATTTATTATTTGGCCATACAGTAACTACTCAAAATAAATTATTCCTTTCAGTCCCACCAAATACACAGTAAAACCTTTCTGGGCATTAGTCCTAGTTTGGCCACCGTTTGAGCTGCTTCTCTGCGCTTTGATCACAATTGTTTTCGTGCAGTATTGTCGTACATGACCCATTTCTCATCTCCAGTCATCATCGGCTTAAGAAATGGCCCGATTTCATTTCGTTTGGCCAAGGCTTCGCAGATGGAAATTCGATTCATCATTTTTTGGGTCTAATTGGTGTGACACTTAAACATTGAGCTTCTTTTTGAATCCAACTTTGCGCAAATGATTTAAAACTATTTTATGGTCGATCTTCAGCTCCTGGGCGATGCTACGACTACTAACATACCTAAGAACTTCGATTATTTCAGTGATTTTATCGACGACAGACCAGCCTGTACGAGGTGCATCTTTAACGTCAAAAATATGCCTGAACGGAATCGATGAAAACAAAATTGCACTTAATTAGCTGTTACAGTATCAGCACCATAAACACCATTCACAATTTTAGCCATCTGACTTGCACTTTCGCCTTTATCAACAAAAAAAAAGGGACTGAATTTCCTCTTTGTGGAATTCCATTTTTTCAACACTCTGTCACTTCCAACTGAATTGACCAAACAAACAACAGCAAAAGAAATATTTTAGTGTGGAATGTCACCTCGACAACAAGCATACATTTGAAATTGTTTGATCGATACTTCACTAGATATCAACACCATAGCCATCTACCGAAAAAATAATGGATTTCTTTTTCCCCAACCTGATATATATATAAGCTCACCATTATTGGTATCAAGAGTAAAAGCTATGGCACTCTTTCCGTTGCCTTTAATAACTTTCAGGGATGCTGGAACAATTTTAGGCAATTTATGAAATGGTGTTATGTCTTATCACTCCTATTCTACACATATCAGGATAAAATGTACATCAGCTGTTTTATTTGGAAACCTGAAGAAATATGTAAATGACCTTTTTGATACTTATGGAACCTTTCAAGACCTAAGTTTTGAAGTAGAAGCATAATCAAATTTTGCCTGCATTCCGAAAATCGGATATTATTGTAGGAATGTAGTACACTACATTATTTTTCAAGAAAAATGACTGAAAAAAACATCGATAGACTGTTTAGAGAAAAATATACTAACAGCTAAAATGCATGCTAGAATTTTATGTGAATGTTGTTCAAATAATAAACATTTGAAAAAATTAAATAAGTTCTTTTTATGACTTTCTGTATCAAATTTAATAATTTTTACTCAAAAGATTTCGATGCAAAAAGTACCAAAATTGTGTTCTCAAATATTAATAAACCCAGTATGAATATCTTGAAACAAATATACACAGAGAGGGCAAAATTCGCCTACTCAGTATTTCACGTAAATACTTTTTTGTAAAAACATACGTTCACATTAAAGCCCAATTTTGAGAGAAAATATTTTTAAATCAATTTTAATTCTCTTAAACATTTCTCTATCTCTCTCATTTAAAGTCATAACTCAATTTAAATTATTTATAGCTAGTTAATAATGCACAAAACTAAACATGGGGGAAAATTTGTCACACGCGTGTACTTAAGAAGCGGAAAGAAGCTTTTGTAGACATGATAAACCGTATATATATAAATATTCGTTTTTGATGCTATAATTTGACAACAAACTGAAACAGTTAATAAATATTTAATTTTTGATTTTTGTGTAAAATGAATATTTTTTTTGTTTTTTCAGTCAACATATGGAACATGTTTATATTTAAAAACAAACATACTAATTAAAAAAATACCAGAAAATACAGTTACTTTATAAGACTTAAAACCTATGCTTATATTTTATTTTCTCTTCTTTACTTCGAGGTCCCTACAGTTACTTGTCGTTTCATGTATAAGTACTAAATCAAACGGCGTACAAAAATCTTTTTCTGATGGAGCAAAGGAATTTTTATTAATAATTCTTGTTAATTATTATTTAATAAAAATAAGCTCAATCCTGTTTTCTGTTGAATTTATAGAAACTTTTGAGGTTTTAATATTGTTAATAAAAATAATATGCAAAGATTTAATTTAATTAAGCTACTTCGAAAATAAAAATATTTACGTATTTAAGTATAACAAAAGGAAAGAAATGCAAAGAAAGAGGTGAATACTAATTCAACTACTACGTCTTTTCTCTAAAGTTAATTGAATAATAAAAGTGTGCTAATGTGGCAGGCTAATTTATATTTTCCGATATTAGTTAATAAATGCAATACTTCATGAATAGTTTTATACGTATATAAGAATCATTTGAAAAATCAACATCTGAATTAAACCATTTATATAAAAAATAAATAATAGAGAGGAAGAACCCATGAAGTTAATATTTTTACTCAAGTGGGGTTTCTTAACTTAATTAAACTATTTAAAAAGGGAAAAACTTCCTTTGCGAGTAAACAGTTTGAAAATTTTATTTTATTAAATTAAAATATTGAGTTATTTTATTTCTCATAAAAACAAAAATGTATTCCATTGATAAAGAATATTCATTAACTTCCGTTATAAAAATGAAATAAAGCACTTGGAATATATTGCTTAATTTATTCAATTGTATTTTTTTTATTTTTTTTTGTTTATGCATGTACATTAGTTACAGAAAACCGAGAAGGGAACGAAATTTTTTTCCGTAAAAAATTACGTTTGTCTATTTTTTTATTATTATTCGGAGTTTTAAGCAAACTTAACGATTAGTTACAGATATAACGAAAAAAGAAATTACTGTATAATGGTTTAAACATTGACCGGTCCATTCGTAATACAAGAAATGACTAACATTCTACATAGTTTAAGAACGTTAGCAAAAGTACTCTAAAACATAAGTTACATATTTCGGATTTTCAGTTTCTGGTCTACATGAAAACAGTTTTATATTTAATACACGAAAAATGTTTTATTGCACTGTAAAACTTTTCTTGAATTCATTAAGAATAGGAAACAATTCTTAAGACAAATCATTAATACTGCAAGTCGCATAAAAATATCGAGAATGTGAAAAACTCTCTATTACTTCTGTTTGAGTTGTATTTCACAGATACGTTAAAAAAGCCCTAATTTAACATTAGCATTAAAATTCCCATTACATTAAAAATAAGTTCATATTATTTGATTGTGCATGATAATTATGCATACATATATGCATATGTGTGAGGAATTCATTTTAAAAGATGTAGTACAGGTCCAGAAAAAGAGAGAGAGCCTCGCCCCCTCAAACTCTCAGACAGGAAAATACACTAAGAAAAATAAAGGGGGATAATAACTATTTTCATGTATAAAGTAGGTGATCTCTGCTAAAAATCTGGAGCCAGGTTGCTGGTGGGGAAATTAATAGAGAAAGAATTTAATTTAATATTCAGTTATGTTTTTATTTCTGTAAATCTGGCATTATATTCTTCAAACATTCTTACCATGGAAAGGAAGCCGAGCTTCACTAATCTTTACGTGAATCAGCTCCTACAAAGTCGTGTCATATGGGGTGTCAAGAGTCGAACACATGACTCAACGACAATAACATAAGCCAGTGCTGCTCAAACTTTCAATATTTGTGACCCAATATTCAATCACAATTTTCATCGCCCCCCATATAAGAACAATGTATTGAATTCAGTAACACTATACTTTGACGCTAAAGCTACAATGCGACTCTAACCTCTTAAGCCAACCGGCTAAAATAAAAGTCTCGCTAATCCAAAGTATTTATTTCCCGGGACGTATATATGCGTCTTTCCAAAGTACGATCGTCTCTGTACACTGCTATCATAAAACTATTCCAAATGCTTTGGAATACAACAAATGGACTTGAAAGTGTTTGCGAAGAATTTACTTATTTCACAAAAGGTTTTACTTATTTGTTCATTTTTACCCCCCACCCCACCCCCCACACACGCATCACACCCAATATCTCATATAGTCGCTCCTACGTGGAAAAAGGTGGCGATGGGAGAGCGGATCGTATAATTTTTAATCGGCAGTTAAGGCATTAATTATAAACCGGACAAATTATCAATACAAGTGTTAATTTTTGTAAAGCTTTTATGAATGGGAGTCATTGGTAATTATCAAACTTGTTCTTAACTTAGTACTGTTAACTTAATTATATCAAACACATTGTACAGTGCTGATACATTTATAAGTGTATTATATCAGTGCAAATGTGTATTTCCTGTTTTATTATATCATAATGTAGTTTATTTGTTTACTTTCAGTAAATTAATTATTTTTAAATAATCTTTTGTTTCCGACTTTCAATATGCTCGCGCCCCCTCTTAGAACTACTATGCTCCCCTAGGGGGGTGCATCCCACAGTTTGAGAAACGCTCACATAAGCCAAGCGTTCGCATTCATGACCTCTTTTCCAATACTGCTACATAATTGATTAAAACTTAATGCATGCATTTTAATACTAAAAAATAATTCAACATGGCATTAAGATTTCATTTTTGGCTAATGTTTAGCCAAAGTAGTTACTGAACAGGTATCTCTAATTAGGAATATATAAAACAAGTCCATACCGGGTGGGCAAAAAGTCCGTATAAATTTTAAAAGTATATAAAACCCGGAAAATGAAACAAAAAATAAAACAATTTGCAGATTTAGTATCAATAAGCCACGGGATTTTTTTAAGATAAAAAACCCTGCCGACAGATGGCGCTGGTGTAAACAACTCAGTTGGAAATATGCAAATGAGACAGGCGATTACAAATACTGATGCTCTTGATCCAGATCTAATTCTCCGTTGCATGTCAGAAAAGTGAACAAGGATGTTGAGTGAGAAGCTTTGTTAGTGAAGCTGTTCTTCATTAACAAGTAATCCGTGACTGTGTGCTGCACTGCTTAAATTCCGACTTCAGAAAAAAGTGAAGACAGGAAAATTGCCCTCAACAGTGGTACGCATTATCACCTTTTAGCGGGCAGATGCTAATAGGTCAAGCCACATAACAAACAAATTTTCTTCAAGCGGATGTTGGATATTTAGTCTATCCACAAGCATTAATTGAAGCTGAAACGCATGGAATTCTACACAGATGGAAGCACGATACCTTTTTTTTTTTGCATTTCATGTCCTCTGATGGGTAGTCAAAAATAGTTTTTGTCGGTGTAAATCTTCAAATTGTATTGTGATTACTATAAATAAAATTTCTGATCTGTGAAAAAACTTTCAAAAAATCTTAAGTATACTTTTCTCTCATTTTAATGAATTAAGAAAATGTGCAATGGAAAAAAAGGTTTTATTTAGGTTTTTGGAAAGCTTTTAATAACTGGATAGACTCTATTCACTGACCACATAGAACAAAAAAATGACCTCAACATTTTCCCTCTTCCTCCACTTGAGAGAGTCAAAACAGAAGATTATCTGTACAGGAGATGATTCTTTGCAATGCCAGAAAAGACATTCATCGCGCTAGATGGCTGTATCGGTCCTGCAATGGACCACTGTGCCTTCAGGAATCTCAGGGGTGTTAAATTTCTCTAGAAGTCGGAAAATATAAATAATTTTCAAACAGTTATAATTCTTTTAAATTTAAATTAAATCATTCTAATGTTTTACATATTATGTATAAAAGAATGGAGCATCAGAAAAGTAAAAAAAATTAAAATATAATAATAATTTTAAAAATCATAATCGTATGAACATTCTACAATAAATATTAAGTATTTTTTGAGTTGCGCACGCTATTTTCAAAAATAGTAGCCTCTGATGTATAAAACTTTATAGAATTATAAAATGCATCATACTTTTTAAACCCTACCTAATTTTAGTATTATATATCTTTTGTGCTTAAAAATATTTGTAAAATATTGCAAATTTTATATATTTTTTTTAAAATGCATTTGTTTACTTATTAAAATAAGTAAGTCATTATTCAATATACATAAAAAGACTACAGTGTAATAATAATACATTTAACTTACAAATCAACTTATAATTAGTAATCAAAGCTACTATTTTAGAAAATAGCATGCGCGACGTAAAACTTAACATATATTTCTTATAGAAAAGTTTCTTATTTTCATATGCTTATAATTTTTAAAATTATGATTATATTTTAAACATTTTATACTTTTCTAACGCCCCATTTTTTTTATAAATAATGTGTAAAAGATTCGAATTATTTTATTTAAATTTAAAATAATTATACCTGTTTGAAAATTGTTTATATTTTCAGACCTCTATTGAAATTCAACACTCCTGAGACCCCTTCAAGCAAATGGTCCTACTTGGTTCAAAAATTTCCACAGTAAATAGCTCATCAAATTTGTGAAATAAATAATTTAAATCCTCAAAAGAGTACTACTTTATTTCAAACTTTTTATACTAAAATTAAATGAAATAGGAAATGCGGATATATACCTATTTCAATGTATATTTTAGTAAATATATATTCTATAATGTATAATTATTCGATTAGTATTTTATTACACTTGTATTTTGTATTTAATTGTTATTGAAATAGTTATTAGCATATATGTTATTTTTTTCATAAAAAATTTAGTGTAATATGATTCATTATTTCTCTGTCCTGAAAAGTAAGTTAAACTTCTCAAGTGCGCGGTGGCTATAACGTCTAGCCACCAACCAGGAAAAAAACCCTGATCAGATTTTTTTAGACTAAATAATCTTTATAGAGGATGAGAACAATACATTTATTAAGCACTGAATCTAAGGAAATTGTATTTTAGCTGTGTGCCTGCTAAAGAGTGAAAGCGATTTGAATAAAATGAATCGCTCAAGGATCGTGTAAGATCCGGCCGACCAAGTCTAAGAATCATTAACAAACGTTGCAAGTTTACTTGGCCTTCTCGGACTCCAGATATATCCAGCAGACTTTAGGCTGTGGGGATGTTGAAATTCCCGGGCGTATTAATCCCATCCATCCAATCTGCCGGAATTGAAATATGCGATCCACTGAGAACTATCATATATGTAGGCAGACTTTCTACACTCGGCCGTTGCTGGATTTGTGATACGTTTGGAATTTGTCATTCCTTGTGATGGTAGATAAGAGGAACGCACACATATGCTGCTGTTATAAATGATTTGGTAACGTTATTTATGTTATTTTCGATTCTTTTCTTTCACTTATGTACGAAACGCTATCTATCGGTTGATTTTGTATTTTTCTTCTTTTTCCTATCTTGAAAAAAATCCCGTGACTTAGCGATGCTAAACCTGTAAACCTTTTTTATTTTGCTTAATTTTCTGGGTTTTATAAATTTTTAAAGTTTTGACGGAACTTTTGCTCACCCGGTATTATGAAAGTTTATTTGTTTCTCTAAAATTAGCAAAAAGTATGATGAGCACAGGAATACAATCAAACAAAGAAATACCCAGTTCCTTTAAAAAGAAAAGAAATGACCTCTACTTTAGTAAGAATGCTAAGACGACAATATAACTTATAAAAAAAATAAAATAAGAAAACCATCTTGCTCTTGAACACACTTCACTCAGCGTGGAATGTAATATATAACTAAAAGAAAACACCAGAAGATGTAAATCTTTACATTTCGAATAAATATGGGGTAGATGTTTTATAGACCAGAAAGCAATAAAATATTCAGTCAAGTCCTCATCTATACGTTGACTAGTTTAAAGGTTTTTTTAATAATATTGATTTAGCCACTATAAATATATGAATAATTTACAAGGAGACATCTGGATGCAAAAGCATCATTTGAAGGGATTTTATTTTTAGATGTAGCTGAAGAGCTTCTAAAAAGAGAGAGAGATTTACATTTTACCAAAACCATCCAAACATTTCACTTCTAACCAAAAAAAGAATTTGTGATTCTGACATTTCTTCCCGCAATTCTAAACATCAAATAAATGTCTGTAAATGCAATAAAACTTTGAGTGTCTATGAAACCTGTGGCAAAGAATTTTGTGGAATTTGTACAGGATAAGTTAATAAATCCATTATTTGTATACCGTGCCAAACTAAATAACGTAAATAATTAATTGTATTTAATGTATTTAATTTTCCTATACTTATTTCATAGTGAAAACCACTGCGCAATTTATAACATATAAAGTATTAAAGCATGGAATGAGTTTTGGCTAACTTAGTCATTTGTTATGCTAAATTATCCTTTGTTTATATATGTTTGTAATTTTACCACATTAAAATAGTGATTGTTTAATTATAAGCTTAAATGTTATGTAATATTTGTAAAAAAAATTACTTTTTACTTTTTATATTCGGTATAAACGGTCAAAATGATTGGAGATCAAAATAATAGGCACACGAAAAACGCCGTAAAGCTAGTGTTAATTGCATTCAAACAAATGACGATTATTTTATGCAAATGTAATTCCCCTTTTAATGTATTTCTCATGCTTCTATATGAAAAAGTGGATTCACTTTTAAATGCGTCAAACTTTCTTGAAAATGATGCCTTGGTTATCGAAAAGGTAAAACTTCTAATCATCAAGATCCAAAAGCTACTTAAAAGCCTGAAATGTAAAAACATCTCTATAGTCAGTTTTTGCATTTCTTTGCGAACACACAAGCACTTTTTGAGATGAGCGAACCGATCGGCTTACAAAGTCTGCCACCAAGCACGAAATTGAAATTTTTAATATTCATAAATCATTTTATGAGAAGATTACGAAAGAACGAATAGTGGAGTTGTGGAACAAAGAATACCTGATTTCAAATAAAGTGAGCTTAGCAATGAAATTTTTACAACCATTAATAAGAGACTGCCATGTGTAATCATTTTTAAAATAATTACAAAATAATCCAATTTCTCACATTGGTCATTGTAAGATAAAATTTATTTGAGCAAATTTCATTTGTGGTTCCGTCACATTTTAATGCTATTATAATATTGATAGCGAGGAAAATTTAGAGCATGTGCTCTTTCTGTGTTCCAAGCTTGCTAGAGAAAGAAAACTCCTAAGACTGGCTGTCAAGGGCATTAATATAAATTTACCTCAGAATTCTGACCAATTTATTTCGACCATGTAAATTTATTGCAAATATTTTTCATCTTTCATGAATTTATTTTTTTTTTTTTCTTTCTTCATCTCTTTGTAATGCTCATACTTAATTCTGTATGCCAAATGTGATAATTTTTGGTGTCCTCTGAATAACAAGAGTAAAAGCTTCTTAGCTTAAACATATAAAATACCATTAATGTTCTAAGCCATCGTTTCATCTACTTTACAAAATTTACATGTTTTTTGTTCAGTAGTAGTGACATCTCATAATGTTCTTAAAAACAAGCAAACATTTAAATACCATTGGGAGAACAAAGTCCATTTGACAGAGACGTACTTGAATTACCAAATATTAGATACTCAAAATCCTTTCTAGTAGCGATCTTGTTACACAACAATTTTGTCACTATTTTCTGACATTATCACTCAATATTCAAAAAAATATACGAAATAAAGTAAGAATGTTCACGAAATATTAACTGACACATTACCATCCTTTGGTGATTGACTGAAATTCAAAATAACTTGATGAATTGGTGAAATATACCTCTGTCTTTATAGCAACATGAACATGACACATATCACTGGCTAATTAGATAAAAGAAAAAAGCGTCAAGCACGTAAGCTGCTTGTAAAATTTCAGCTTTCACTCCTCATTATCTCCATATTTTCTCAGAGATCAGGATTAGTTCTTTTCTTAAAAACGTCAAAGATTAGTTTTTCTAAGAGACATTTTAAATAAAAATACGTTTTCTATTTATTAAGTTATGTTTATGAAAAAAAAGAGCCATTAAAGGGGAAAAACGCAAATATATACTGTTGATTTTTCTAAAAGATTTTTAAAACTTCTTTTGCCCCAACAATAAATATATACTTATAATACTCCTTATAATTTAAATTACAATTCAAAATTCTTATTTCAACATTATTACCTATCTTTGAAACATCATTGGTCAATGATTGCTTTGCAATATTTCGTTGAGCAACAGCTACGATCGCATCATATGTTCTACAAGTTTATTGTTTAATAAAGGACTTAGATACATATTTCCAAAGTTTCACTATCACTCCCAAACTCTGGAACGCTGTATCAAACATTAGACTAAAGCATTTTGATGATCACATATATGACCGTGATCACATATATGTGATCATGGTCCTGAATGGGTTAAGCTGTATAATATTTAGACATAAGTTACCATTTCCTATATTATCTCAACTATTTAATTTAAATTTTCTTAACGTGTTTTTCGACTCTCTATTTGTGCTTTATATGTATACATCTATATAAATATTTAAAGTAGGATTCAAAAATTTCCGATCTGAGTCTGTAACTTAAAAGATATTTCCAGTTAATTTGCTTAAATGCATCCTTCTTCGAAATAAGAACCTTGAGGAACAGCAAACTTTTGTAATCGTTTGTAAACGTCTTCGAAACATTTCTGGAATCCGTTTTTAATCATGTCCATTAATTCAGCCTGTATCGCACTTTTAACCTCATCTGCAAATTGAAATTAACGACACCTCAAGTCACTAGCCAGTTCAAGGACTATTTTACAATTTCAGGAAGCGACATCAGGGAAGTAAAAAGGTTGTGGATAAACAAGTGTTTTCATTTGCAACCCATCCTTGTTTGAAGCCTGTTCTTTCGTTTTGCCGCCGAAAACGTTTCAAAGTTTTCTGTAGTTCGGGAAGTCTGTGGACGTCCAGAACGTTCGTCGTCGTGTACACTTACCCTGCCTTCTCTAAGCCGTCGGTGCCACTAAAACTCTTTCGTTCACGATATCATTGTCATAAACATGAGTAAACATTTCGTAAGTCTCCATTTATCTCTTTTCTAAGCCAACACAAAATGTTATATTATTCTCTGCTCAAAAAACACAATTTCTTTGAATCTCCGGCTACTAAATGCGTCAACCTACAAGATACGACGCTATGCAAGCCAGCAACTCCGTGAATTGTGCAAAACCTTTTCAGGAAAGGTGAATAATGTAGTGACACATATCGTAGCCATTCTACTGCACAAATTTTTCACTTTGTATGCTCAGTCCGAGAACTTTTGAATCCTGCTTTGTATATATATACCAGAGATGGCAAACCAATTGCACGCGTACCATTGATGGCAAGCGACACAATAGTTTGGACACGCCACCAATGAAGTTGGTTTGCATTTTTTGCATTTAGTTCACTCTGAAGTATTACGAACAAACGCGAGTGATCGGTCGCGGGGCGGCAGAGAGCACAGTCGTTTGTTTTTATTATTATAACAAACTATTACTTCCCAGGCTTGAAAAAAATAATAGATTTAAATATACATAAGAAACCAGGTCAAGAAAAATTTAATGAAGAATTTATTTCTGTAATTCATTTTTCAACCAAAGAATTTTCAGCGAGGTTTTTTCAGTTGAAAGAATTATCGGAAACGTCTAAGTTTGTTATGTCTCCTGATATGACTTCATTTGATAAATTGAATTTGTTCCAATTCGATTGGTCATCAATTGAAGAATTTTGAATGCATCTGATTAATTTCCAGTCTAGTTCAATATGGTGTAAAAATTTTATTTATACAAGGATAAAGATGGAATTGGTTGAAACAGAAGAATTAACTAGAAATATAAGTAAAAATGCCAGTAACAAAATTTTGAAAACATGGAACTCGATTCCAGACATATTTAACTGTTTGAAGAAGGTTGCTAATGTTATGTTAACCATATTTTCATCTATCTATGCCTGCGAGTTATAATTTTCAGAGATGAATAATGACTCGCTTAGAAACCGTTTGGAAGATGAGTCTAATTCAGCTTGCATTCTGCTAAAAGTAACATCCTAAACAATCCTAATATAAGCTATTTGTCATCTAATCTGCAACAACAGAAGGTACTCTAATGTTACTTTAATTTAAATTACACATGTCCAAAACATATTTTTACTACTATACAGGGCAAAATGTATATTTTTTCATAGTAAATAAAGAGCTTTAAGTTGTTAGAAAGTTTTATTTTTTCCCAATAATCACAAGTAAAAATTATTTGATGGCACGTCTATACCTCATGAAACATTTCTTAATAAAGAAATAGCACGTTGATTCATAAAGGTTCGCCACCCTTGATATATACAGAACACGCGTGTGTGTGTGAGTGAAAATTTATTGAATCATAACACGGATTATTTTAATCTTGATGAGAGTGAGTGAGAGTGATATTTATATTAACGTCACACTACAAATCTGCATGAAGGCTATTGGTGACGGACCTCGTAATACTCATCTTTAACCAAGTGACGAGGACGCCACCTGACCTGGCACCGTAATATTGATATTAATTATTACTGAGATTTAACTAAAATAACTGTATTAATCACAGCGAGTCTAAACTTTCAGTTGGTTAAAGTCATGTTACAACTAAATGTTAACAATAATGAAGAAATATTTGAACATATTCTCAGGATTTGATGTAAATACTTGTCCAATCAGAAAAGAAATGTGTACATGAATTTCTTATGCTGAGAGATCAGCATAAATGACTTTCCACATTCAGGATGGCCCCCTTTAAGGTAATATTCAACCTGCATGAATAGTTTCAATTCCAAAATTCTCATGTGTAACCAAAATAATTGTTTTTAGAGTTTGATATCATCGATCACGATCATCCCATCGGTGTGAAGAATGAAAAAAAATATATCCAAGAAATAAAATACATTCCTTCGCTAGATACTATAAAATCATTTTTGTTTATGTCCCAGATCGTCATGATGTTTGTCAAACTCCAATTCTTATTCTCAACCTTAGCTTCGTTCTCAGTTCTTCCTCCAACCCTCGCACATGTTTTCTTTCCAACTCAGCTTGATTTCACAAGTGAATTCTTTCATCAAAACAAAATCGTCTGCTGTTTGTTTTGTCAAACTCGTTATAGCACTGAAATGATTTTTTGAGTTCCGTAGTTATATTTCATCAAGAAATGTAGAGTTACATATAAAACCTCTATTTTTAGAACTTTTTAGGTTTTCAAGCGAGGGAATATAATAAAATTAAATTTTGAATTTCATGGTTGTAATTTTGAAAGGCCGTTTCTGCACATACTTATCTTTTTTACTCTCCCTGCGACTATCTCTATAAGCTTCAAATCCTGCAATCGAAAAAGTGAGAAATTTAGTATCAATAATTAAGTTGTATCCAGTTGTAAAATATCTTAATTTGTTTAACATAGAACATTAGTATAAATCGTAATTCTTTTCCAAGTAATTTTTTTTAATTTCCAATAGTGTCTATTTAATGCACTTACGACTATAAAACTTTTCCACTTATAGTTTTAAAACTATCAAGTTCATATGTATTGAGTTATGTGTATTTCTGATTTTTAAGTTTATACTTTTGGTTAATCACTGCGAATTCACATTTTTGTTGAATAATTCACTTGAATTAATGTTACGCTTTAAATGTAATGAAAATAAATAATTTAAAATTGATATCTTGGTTTGGCATTACAAGCACATGAAGGGGATGGGATTTGTCTGTGTTCTCACCCTTTTGTATCTATTTATATGGTGCCATATTAGAGCATTTTAAACATTTTCTTCAATTAAGTACGAAAGGAATCTAAAATTACTACATTTAAAATTTACTTTTGAATAATTCAAAAAAAAAAAATATGAAACTTGATACCTGTAGCTTGTTTCAGATAATCTTAATTTCGATAAATACTTATCCATATATATTGTGTATGTGGCTGTGATATCTATATAAACCAGTAACAGCCTCCAGGCTATCACGATCGTTTTGGCATGGTGGCTAAGATACTCGTTTTTGGATCGGAAGGTACCCAGTTCTAATCTTCCTTTATTAGTGACCCTGGCTGTGCAAATAGATCCGCAGCAGTCATCCCACCATCCAACCAACGCAAATGCAACCAAGCCGTCACACATAATGACACAACCCACAAGCCGTCATGCACGAATTACGCAACCCACAAAGCCCTCGCACTCAAAAATGTCGCAACTGCTCAGACACGCACCGCGAATACGGTATCATTCGTTTGTTATTCACCGAATCACTGGCAGGGGAGTAATGTGGCGGTGATATCTACATAAACCAGTAATAACATCCATGATATGACGATAATTTTGACAGGGTTGCTAAGACATTATTTTTTGCGTTCGGAAGTGCCCAATTCTTATCTTCCTTCAGGTTTAAGGGAATGTTCTGTCGATTTTGAACACGGCTACTTTTATGCGTTGTCGATCTTTAGCAAGAATTTGATTCCCACTGAAATAGATAGCTTAGTATACTAATGATGGTTTATGCACTTTTTTGCATTCTGATTAGTTTCTTAAACTTGCAAAAGTGTCAAAACAGGAATGAAGAAAAATTGCATGTCAGACATTGTAAGGGGTGTTTTTTTAGAGTTATTGACTTTAAATTGCAATAAAACAACGATGTATTATTCGATTGACATGAATTTTTTTTCATTCGAGAGATAAACTTGTGGCATTACATTTTAAATATGATTTCTAGCATAGGACTGCCACGGCTGGCTCGAATGTAGTCCAATCTGGAAGTCCAATTTTCGATGACTTTTTCCAACATTTGTGGCCATATATCGGCAATAACATGGCGAATGTTGTCTTCCAAATGGTCAAGCGTTTGTGGCTTATCCGCATAGACCAATGACTTTACATAGCCCCACACAAAATAGTCTAGCGGTGTTAAATCACAAGATCTTGGAGGCCAATTCACAGGCCCACAACGGGAAATTAGGCGGTCACCAAACGTGTCTTTCAATACATCGATTGTGGCACGAGCTGTGTGACATGTTGCGCTGTCTTGTTGGAACCACAGCTGCTGGACATCATGATTGTTCAATTCAGGAATGAAAAAGTTAGTAATCATGGCTCAATACCAATCACCATTGACTGTAACGTTGTGGTCTTCATCGTTTTTGAAGAAGGATTCCACCAGCCCATAAAGCGCATCAAACCGTCAGTATTTCTGGATGTAACGGTGTTTCGACATACACTTGTGGATTAGCTTCACTCCAAATGCGGCAGTTTTGTTTGTTGACGTAGCCATTCAACTAGAAGTGCGCTTCATTGCTAAACAAAATTCGCTTATGAAAATCGGGAACAACGGCAATCTCGTTTTGGGCCCATTCGACGAATCTACGCTTTGCTTGGTCATATTTAAAATGTAATGCCACAAGATTATCTTTCGAATATAAAAAATCATGGCAATTAAGTCATCATCGTTGTTTTATTGCAATTTAAAGTTCTATACATCTAAAAAAACACCCTTTATAATTAATCTGTTAATTTGTGTTTACATTTTTAACTCAGCGTGTGTATATGTATTTTTTAAACGAATTTGAAATAAAGTGCTTGTACAAGCTAAACGTGCCAAAAATGAGTAATTGTTTCCTCTGAAAAAAGCAAATTCTTATCGCCAGAATACGAAAAAATTTGTGCTGAAATTCTTCTTTATTAAGGTATCCGAACACGTCGAAAATGGCAAAATTCGGTCAAGACAAATATTTTTGTTTTTTATTTTATTGTATAGAGCTATTTTTTGACTTTAAAAAATATGCTTTGTTTTGTTTCTATACTGCCTTAAAGTCAAGTTACAATCACTTTTATAAAGTAAGAAAAACCGGAAGTGGGTTTTAGATCCACTGGAAGTGGGCATTTAAATTGCTCAAAATCTATCATGGCGAGTCTTATAACTCATAAAGTTGTTAATGAATTTCTATAAAACTTTTTGAACCTGATATTTATGTATTTTTCTAGAGAATGTACTAAAATATTTCTTATTGTGCTATTTATTTTTGAGTTATAGCTTGTTATTTAAATAATGGTCTCATAAAATATGTCACATTTCCTATAATGTTTACACAATCTGCTCTAAAATTTTCAAAATTTGATACAACATTAAAATAATTTAGTACATTATTTACAGAAATGCATCTAATTTGTTTTAGTAGTGCATTTACTAATTTATGTTCATTATTTTTTCTCTAATTGCTTTGAAGTTTATCAAAAATATTGCTAAAATTTCACTTATAATTGCGATTTTTGTAAAATTTAAGTAATTTATTTTAAACATTGTTAGTTAAATAGTAGTATTTATAGGTATTAAGTCCTAAAAATGCATTTATAATGTTTAACTTAATATTTTGTTAAAAAGTACTTCGAAAGTGTTCGGATACCTATTAAAAATATCCAGAATGTTATAAGTAAAAAAGTGCATCAAAATTTTAAAAATTTCGGAAACATAAAGGTAAAAAATTTGTGAATACCAGCAATGTGATTCAACCTTAAGCTCCTATGGTCATAAAATTAGTAAGAATATGAAAATAAAACTATGTTACAAATTATACTTTGAATTCCACGTTTGACGTGATACAATTTTGTGTTTTTTAAGAAAATTTTAAATTATATCAAAATGTTTAATGAAAATTTCTCAAAATTATCTATTTGAAAAAAAATATGATTTAACAATATATAAAGTTTTCCTTTAATTTGTGGTAAATTTTAAAATGTGTAGAAGAGTGTTTAGGATTTGTTTTTTTAATAATTAAATTTTGAAACATATGAAAAAAAATGTTAAGAATCCTGCAATTTGACACGTTTCGAAATGATTCTATAATTTTTATATTTTAATATTATAAGGATTTGAATTGTTGAATATTTTTCTTTAAGCAACTGAAATTTCAAAGCAATTATATTAGTCTTATATTTTTGCAGTATTATTTGAATTATGTGAATACGTTTAGTTAAGATATTACGAAATTTAAAGTAGTCTAAAAGTCTTAAAATTGATTCTATATGTTTGTATTATTGATTTGGGAATTATTCATCTTATAATGTTTAAGAGAGATATTGTAAATTATATGCCAGATGATAACTTGGGTGCACACACACTAATTTAAATTATAACATGAAACCTCAAATCATTCCTTTTAAACCTAATTTTGATGTTGATTCTGTTTGAATTTTTGGAATTCAATATTTTCAATAAACTTGTTTTAAATTTAACCACATGATATGGTATGTCGTAGTGGTACATCTACACTATTAAAATTCGTAAGGTAAACAAACGTATTTATCTATCTATCTGACCATGTACGTGTATCTATCTTCTAACGAAACGCGCGACGCAGAAACTCGCCGAAAGTACGAAAAGATAGGGAATGATCCGAGGAATCCGTTTTGACCTTTCATATTTAGAAACTGGAGTTAGTGAAAAATATGTTGATTAAAAATTATAAAACGCATAATTATTTTATCCCTTTATGTATTTTTTAACGCCAAGTGGTGAAGTTCCAATTTTTCGAAGTTTTTTCTTATCCCGGACGTTTTTAAAACACGATCTAATTATTTTTATGAGACTTAGTCAAAAAATAATTTCAGAATCTGAATCGGAAAGATCATTTACTTCGACACGATATGGTATAAATTATTTTATAAATCAATGATATTTTCTACTTTTTACGATTTTTTTTCTAAAATGAGTCAAAATCGATACGTTTTTATGAAAATGATTTCTAAATCGTTCCGTTTGCATTTTCTTTCGTATTAATGAAATTTTATTCTACACTAAAAAAGATCATTCTTTTATCTTTCAGAATCAGTCATTTAAAAAATAAAATGCTAAGAATTTTTTTTTTACAATTTTTCATAAAAGTACTCAAAATTTTATTTAAATACTTTATCTCACGAAAAATAATCTCATAAATTTATTTCCGTGTGTAAAATGATATAATCCGTAATCTGTACGAAGATTTAAAAAATTACTTAAAAATTATGGTTTTTTAAAAAAATAAATTGTGTTTTTCGTTTTTTCCTATTTTACGAGAAATATTTAAGCATTTTTTTGTTATATTTTTTGTTTAAAAATTACCGTTGTTTGAAATCGATATATGAAGTATGAAGGCATTAATTTAAAAAAGAAACCCGAAAGAAAATTAAAACTGCAACAATTAACGTATTATTAAAATAGTCATGGGTTTGGCGGCGAAAACCTGTTTGGCCCTAAAGGAGTAAGTTTTCCTCTGTTCCCGTCACGTTTGATGAAAAGTTACAATAGAAAAAAAGATGTGCCTATATATAAATATTGAAAAACACCAGATTTGGCGAAATTGAATTTATCTTCCTTTTATTTTGAAGGCCTTTGCACTTCTTTTTTCTGAAGATTTAGTAGCGCTCTCGGTTAAAGCGCTTGATTAGTAACGTTTAAACCCGGGGTTCGAAACAGCATCATCGCTTAATTTTTTGATGATTTTTTTTTAAAATAGTACTCAAAATTTTATTCGCGCATTTAACAACTTTGCCTGCAACTTTTTAATTATTGAAGAGATAATTTATTTAGTCCCGATACAGTATGTTTTTTTTTACAACGATGCTTAACATATTTTACAATTTTTTCTAAAATGAATCAATATTTATACGAAAATATTGATTTTAAACGAAATACGAAAATAATTTATAAGCAAATATTTTTTTTAAAAAAACTCATACTTAAATCTTTTAGAGTTAGTGATTTAAAAAATAAAATGTTAAAAACTTTTTTTTTTTACAAATTTTTAAAAAAATACTCTAGTTTTAAATATTTTATAACTTCTCATCAAATTCAAAATTTTTATACCTTCTTCAGTTTAAAAATAATTGCATAAACTTTTTTCTGTGTATGGAACATTTAAAAAAATGCTCACAATTTTAATTCAATATTTAATATAGTTGTGTTATTTCGCAATTATAAAAATTTCTACTTTTTTCAACATACAACTATTTTTTAAAAAGTACATTTTCATCCCCGAGGTCTAAAAAGTTGCAAAGTGAGTGAGTGAATATTTAAGTCCCACTGTTCACTTACTCGATAGCTTTTGGCGACGCACTTTGACATTTTGAATCATTGTGAAGTGACGAGGATGAGACGTGAGCTAGCACCCATTTCTCTTAACTACCATACCATTCCAACGCTAGGACGATTAAACTTTCGACAGATTTAACAGCGAGTCTTCAGTGGTTGCTAAAATTTTAAAAGGGCAGTAATAATTGTGGGAAATTACCAATGTAACGTCATGAGTAGCTAACCATCAATAAATTATCACAGCCTAGTTTGAAAATGAAATGTTTGTTAATTTGCTCAACAAATTGTTATTGAAGCAATGAATTACAGTTTATACGCCAAGCCGGTGCAATCAATCTATATTACTCCAATTCTCCAACGGCACCGGCGTTCATCGTCTTTCCTTCTTTTCTACTCCAATCTCGGTCCTCCTTTCTTTAGCGCTCTCCTCAAGTTTTCTCTATCCAGGGCTCTTCTCCGTCTCCTGAAAAAAAAAACATTTTTAAACACCAGGGGTGTGCCCACAACACGTCCCTCGTCCCTTCTTATTGACAGGCCACAAAAGTCTCTCTCAGCCTCCCTAGTCCTATTCGTGCGTAACCCACAAAAATACTATCGTGCCGTCTGGACCAAGAGCACCATAATTCTTGTCCAGCATCTGGACACACTTGTCCATCAAATCCCGTGTTTTCTATAATCCCATTCTCTCGACACTGCCCGTTGCGACAGGATTCCTTTTATACAGGCTTCAACTATTGTCAATGGGCACCGGTTCTCTTTTCACCATTATGACGGTCAGTCTGGGTGTCTGTGCTTGCACCGAGTTCAAACAATAAACAATGTCCCCATGGCCACGTGCACTTGTTACTTAACATCTGGTTGAAGCCATAAAACGTATTGTGAATCGAAGGATGGGGGCTCTCAACAATCGAAGACGTCACACCACGCGAAGTTTGTAATGACGTTAATATAGAAATCACACACACACACATACCAGGAAGGGCTAATAGCGAGAGGGGAAGGGGAATTTCCTTGACAATATGTTGTGCATTTAAAAATGTTCGTGCATTGCTGAAGGAAAATAAACCTGTCTGACAATGAAAAGAAGAGAAAAAATTTCGAAACGGAAAATTTTAAGTTATGCACTAGGTAAAAGTCCGAGCAACGCAGGTCTAAGCGGAGGAGAGGGGTTGAAGTCATTTGGAAAAATATTTTTAGAAGTGATGAGTTTGTGAAGGGAAGGGAAAATTTATAAACGTAGAGAAAGCCCATGCAACGCCGGACCATGCAGCTTTGTTTGTATTAACTTTTATCATCTGATTCTCACCATCAGTGTATTTTTTTGTATTATATGGTTCTTATATTGTACAAAATATGCAGATAACACATTGAACTATTATTTTATATTATATAGTTTACCTCAACCTTTAATTTTTTTATAATATATCTGTAACAAATTTTTATTATTATATATTATTATTCGATTAGACTTAAATTTATTAGTAGATCTAAAACCTCTACCAATTATTGTGAATGTGTTATAGATATACTATATATTGTGAAAATCTTTCCAATTATCTCAGGCTACCATTTTGTCGTTTCGGGCTAAATTTACTGACAATTACTGTTAACTTATCTTTGTCAGTTTGAACACGAGGAAGGATCCACCAGGGGTGCATACTTGTGGAGGGAGGAAAAGTAATAATTTATTTTAGTAGGATTGTAGGATTTAAATCCATAATGGTCTTGAGCCCTCTAAGGATTTGCGTGATAATTAATTTCTAGTTTACTAGACTAAAACGGAATATAACCATAACCTTATCTACCCAGAAATAAAAGCCTCGTCAGACAGGCCCCATCAATGGAATTACATCTAGCCTATTATGACTACAGTTCTACTGGCATCGGGGACCAGAATCCAAATCAATGGACAAGGACTCCAAAGCCACGGGCTCTGTCTAAAGCCCACAAGCGAACCATATGTTTTCCATAAGTCAAACTAGACATGTGTAGAGGGGTGGAGGTCGTATCTATACGCCGTCATTCTTTGACCAATTAGAAAAGCATGTACTGGAAATTATATAATTCCGGTTCACTATGACTATCAGAAACCTGAGATCTCTGAAGAACGCTTTTGTCCTTTGTGTTGTCTTTGTTCGTATCATTCTTTTGTGTTTGCAATCATCAAATTGAATAATTTTAAATAGCAACACGTTTCATTATCAATCCATCAAACGGCTGCAACCATGAAATGAAATCATTTCATCCCAAAAAATAATTCCATTCCATTTAAAAGTTTCTTTAGTTTCAACCAAATTTATTCGCGTTTATTATATAGATAGATGATATATGATAGTGTGTTTGTGGTAATCCGAAGTATCAATTAATAATTTTTTGTATTAAAATTTCATGAATTGGGCAAACTTTCCATTTTGATTTGTTTATACTAATTTTGAAATAATTTTTTTGGAAAAATCTTATGAAATTAGAAGGTAATAAAATTTCATTTTTATTTGTTGATTGTATTGTGTTTATGTATGGCGTCAATTTTTATCACGACATGAAGAATTCATTATGAAACACTAATTACCGTAAAATCCGGCGTATAAAGCACCCTTTTAACACAAAATTGCTGCAGCACGATTTCCATTTTCATTTGCAAATTGAATCACTTAGATCTTGAAACCGGCACTGAGTTTTGCTTTGTTTACCAGAACCCATCTCTACTGCTCACTGTTTAAAGCGTATTCAATAATCAATACTATTCATATACTACAGACAGCGAGCGTAATAAGTCTCAGACTTGTTCTAATTTATTTCAAAATTAATCGTCCGCCACGTACATCACACGAAGGGGGGGGGAGAAATCAATGTTCATAGAAAAGCGTGTGAAAAATCCAGCCATGGCGCTGATTCGGCCACCCCGTTCCTCGCTTCTTGCGCTTAAGGGTTGTATAATTCTAGAACTATACTATTTTTTCAGAAGAGAGTGAGGAATGAGATTCATCCAATAAATAATGACTTCAAAGCATAAGAAAATTGCACACGTACATTTCAATTTTTTTCGTAAAAAGGGGGTGCGTTATACGGCGAATGTACCTAAACATTAAAAAATACAGCTTGAAAGTATAGGTGCGCGTTATACGCCGGATTTTACGGTAATTTTGATTTTGAAGTTTATATACCAAAATATGTATACCTAAAGAATTATTTTAATTAAGGGAGAACTATATATATGAGTTATGAATAAAAACAGAAAAAGGATTTCGGATCAGTTTATAACAAAATAAGCAGTCTTAAGTGAACACTATCCGTAGAAAATACGTTTCTTATTCTTATGTACAATTGTGAGAATTTTTTAAAAATATTTAATAAACTTGTTAAAAAACGGATCTAGTTACTGTGAACATTTAAATTTGTAAAAACTTTTCTGTTAGAAATTTGCCGAAAAACACAACAAAGTTTATCTGCCAGGACTGTCACTTATACGTAATGCAAAGATATAGATTTGAAAAGTAATTGAATTTGATCAAAATATTCTAAAACTTTTTTTCACTAGAACATAAAAATGCACATTTTCATTAGTTGTATGTTACATATGTCCTTTAAACAGAAAGGCTGTAGAATGTTTTGAGAAATACAGGGTACAGCATTTTCAGTTCGTCTTTCTAAATCGAACTTTTTTCCTTCCTTTTTCCGGTTTCACATACCGGAAACCTGACATAAAGTCATAGGCATTGCTTTAGGATTTGACGCTTGAATTGAAATTTTTTACCTCTTTTTTTGTTGTTGTACATACACTCCCAGCCAGGAAAAAGGAACTCCATCCTATTATTATTTGTTTAAGGTTGTCTGGGGCAAATGTACGAGAGACTGAACAAAACGCGGTGCACATTTTCAGACAGAAAAATGCCTCAATTTTGAAACAAATTTACTACATTATAATTCACACATCTGTTAATAATGTAGTGTTTTTTTAAAATTTCAAAATATTTCGTCAATACTTATATTTTTAATTCAACACGTAATGGGAAAGCCCGTTTAGCATTACGGTATAGGAGAAAATACGAGAAACGCATTTTATACCAGATAAATATCCATATAATATGCTGCCTTATACTATCCATAAAATATGCTGCCCTCAAAAGGATAGAGAAGCCAGATTACAAACAGTAAATTTTCAGTGATATTATATTTGAAAGAACGTTCGAAAATCTTGAGTCCTATTATTTGACATTAACCTAAGACAGTCTTAAAACATAATTGAAATTGTAATGCAAGTACAAAATGTTTATGTATCAGCATACGCCGACACAAATTTGCAAATCTCTCAAAAAGCACCATTTAAAAATTCAAAACAAAGTATGAGTCATTCAATACTTTCTAACACCTGAAAAGGTCCTACTGGTAGAAAATGCGAAAAGATACTGAGATTTTAAGAGGTGTTCGAAAGCTTAAATCATACTTGTTTAACAATTTGAGATTTTTACATTTTCAAATTGTATAAATTTTATCCTTTCTAAAAATACCTTACTTTAACCTCTAGGGTAATTAGAGGCCCTTAAAACCTAGTTTTGAATATTCATTGAAGCTGAGACATGACCATTTGAATGGCGAAAAATATAAACAAAGTACTTCGTTTTAGCTTAAAAGTTGGACGTCTGATATAAACTTGATATTTTATTGTAAATAGAGCCTTTTATTTTTTGTTTTCCTAGCCAATTAGAAGTCTCACTGTATACATTAAAATGGATTTATCTCAAAATGTAAATTTTGATGTTCGATGTACCTTTTCTGAGAAACTACAGTTTACTGGTACGTAAATGTTTTATGATAAAGTGATGGCTAATATATTCTGTGAATGATCTTTTTGCAAAAAACTCAAAAACTTATTTCTTACAAATTTATAATGTGAAAAATGGGTCAAATTTCGCAATGTTTGATAAAATATTTCATAAACTATTAAAAAATTCAAGATTGGCTAAAAAAGCTCCATTCAGTATAATGAGAAAGGTACACTTTAATTGTATGAAAAATTCCAAGCATGTACAAATGACAGATTTTGAGAAAAAGGTACATTGAAAACAGTCAATTTTAACATTGTCAGCAGTGGCGCACACAGGAATTTTTCAAGGGGGGGGGCGGATCCGGGGTCGAAAGTTGACCATTCTTGTATCATGCTCCTTTCCATTCTTGTATCATGCTCCTTTCCATTCTTGTATCATGCTCCTTTTGATTTTGTCGATTTTCGGGAACAAAACACAGTAAAAAACTAATTATTAAAAAAATAATTAGCATTAATTAATAAAATTAATCAATAATAAATATTTAATTAAATTTTACGTACTATGTACTTAGAATTATAATCTATCGGGAAAAAATCAAAGACTTAGTGGGGTCCGAACCCCAGGACCCCCTCTCCCCTTGTGTGCGCTACTGATTGTCAGTATATATAGAGAGAGAGGTTTCCAACTCCTCTTAATTTTAATAGGAAAGTTAAGACAATTTTAGTTGATTACATGATATGGACTGCTGATGTATATTTTAGAATACAATGTACAATCGACAGAACGCTTATTGCTGGCTCTGAGATATCGTACTTGAAATTCATCACTGTCAGTTGATGCTTGGGGAATTTTTTATAACAAGATCATTTGCTCTATATTTTTCATTGTTCGGTTGATTGGAGCATTATATTTGTACTTCCTACCGAACCAAATATTTAAGTTTGCCGGGATCCAATTCTGAAATATATTGGTTTAGCATGTCATCTCTCGTCAGCCTGAGAAAATGCCAAGGTCAATGCATTGCCTTATTTACGTTGCACATTTATGCTTAAGAATTTTTTAATGAAATCATTTTATAAAAAATAAACAGAAAAAAGTTTGTAGTGATCGTTATGAACAAAAAAAAATCAAGCATTGTACCATTATGGAATTTTAAAGAAATGAGAATTTTCTTCTGAAATAACTTGTCTAAGGCAGTATATAATATTATTCGTTTTATGGAGAATCAAATGACAAGATTCAGATGACATCATTTTCTCAAATCCAGGCTAACTAAGCTAATTATAACTAAAAAAAGAAGTTTTTGACCTACATGTAACTATGAATAATAACAGGTCACATCATTAGTGAAAAAAATCACTGCATAATTATAGCATGGTCACAGTACCTACTGATGTGATGGATTGCGTTAATTTTTTAAATCTTCAAAATTATGCCAGTCATCACTTAACCAAGTTATATGCATTTTTTTTACTTTTCCAGAAATGATATCTCTCCTCTCCTTTTCACTCCGTGCACTATTGACTTAGAGTTTTTCTCTGTACAGCGCCTGCATATTTATATGCACTTCTCTTAAGCATTGATAACCAAATGCTGGAATGATTGGGAATTGCTTCAAATGAATTTGGTGTTAGTTTTATGTTGAAAGAAACTAAATCCAAAACATGTTTTGAAGACAAATGACTGAATAAGGATTATTTACATCTTGAAAATGTCACATTATTAAAAATAAAACCTAAAAACTACAATTTTAGCAAATAATGGGGAGATGTAAATTGATGATAAATTATCTATTTTATATACCCATGTATATTATAAGAAATTGGTTCAGAGAAATTCCAATAGTTTGGAAACAATTACAGGAAAGAAGTTTTCAAAAGATTCCAAGTTATTACTTTTAAAAGAATTATGAATTATAGTTTTAAAGTTCCAATGTTCAGATAAAAATGTATATGCTTCGGTAAAGAATACCATTTTTGTAAGTGTTATTAACTCTAATTTCTATTTGGCATACAATTGTGATTTTAATTTTCTCAATATATTGACAAACATTATAGCGCAACATCATGTATTAATCTGACACATTTACCCTTTTTAGCATATCTAGACTCGACATGTCAGACAATAGCTAAGTTTTCAATTTAATGTGAGTTATGAGGATTTAAGTAAACATGCTGATTACTCATGTATATAAAAAGGTATACGCTCATTCGAATAGTTCATCTATGTACTATATAAGGGGGAAAGGTAACTCACTCATTCACTCCTCACGATATTTCACAAGCACACACACAGTTAGACCTAGATACTTCAGCCACCCGGCTTTATCACACATCCTCTAGAGAGACACACCTCAAAGTTTAAGAAATATTGTAATATGGATTAAAATATTATCAACACCTTGAAAAAGAGTTGTTCTGTATGAGTTTTGTTTTCAGTTTTAGTTCGTTGTTGGCTAGAATCCTCATAATAACGACCGGCTAAGCGACTAAAGTGTATTAGCTTGATTCTCTCAAAGTGAAATGGATCATTTGAAAGAAAATTCACATAACTCACATATTTCAAAAGCTTATAGGCAAGCAAGCTGTGTACTTAAAAGGGCTGATTACTGTTACATTTCTCGGTTTTCTAAAGTTGCAATTTGATTAGTGAATTCATAGATTAAATTACCTTGACAAGGTTTGATATAATCTAGTATTTTTCTTTTGTTGGGAAATTGTCATATTATTTCTAGAACAGCATTAAATTTATATTCGTGTAATTATATTTTGAGTATTTTTGTTACCATTTGAAATATAGTCTTTATTGTGCATGATATTTAATGAGAATCACCCCCTCTTTTTATTGTTAGCCTCCAGAGACACCAGATTCAAACCCATGACTCAACAAAGCTGACCTCATTAAGATCATCACATTACACACTAAAAAAAGCAATTTCAACCAAAATTCAATATTATGCACCGTTTATAGAAAATGCATATCAAAAACAAAGTATGATTTATATATTTCTGAAAATTCGACATTTTTTACAACAAACTGCGCAAATATTAAAATACTAATTCAAATTTGAATTATTTTAAGCATCAGGCAAAGGGTATTGTTAAAACAATATTAGGCACATAGTTATTGGGTTTGTTAAATTTAGAAATAGTTTCACTAATTGCTTGTAAACTAGATGTGCAAAACAATAATTGCGATTATATGAAAACTGTTTTTTTTTTAGGTTTACGTCCAAAGGTCTACTAACACAAAACATTTGATCAATATCAGAAGAAATTTGGCATCTCTACTTTCAAAAACAAAATTTAAGGTTTTTACATTTCAAATTAGAAATTCGAGGTAGAACGGCTAAAAGAGTCAGAAGTAAGTCTTTGAAGATCTGTAAGTTCTATAAAGGTTAAAGATCAAAATAATATTTTTTTTTAAAAAAGATAAGTTTTTAAATAATTAGGCAAACCTTCTGTCATCTTCAATACTAGTATTTTTTATGGAAACGAACAAGAATAGTTACCACTCCTCAGAAACAAATTATTTGTTTCTCTGAACGTTCTAAATCCAGGAAAGAAATTTTCGAGGAAGGTAACATTAAAATGTTTTCATTGGCATTTAAAAGAAAAATTTTAAATCCTGAATGAATAAAAAGAACACAGTCCGTATTTAATGTTGATGAGAACACACAATGGTACAAACAATTGAGAGAATACACTTTATTTTTACTTGATGAATTCAGCTTTAAATATAAACAACATATTACTGAGAATTGCAAAGATTTTTTTTTATTTTTGCACATAAAAAATTGTTTAACTTAATGAAAAGTAAAGCATTCAACGAAAAGCTTATAGTTTGAAAAATTTCAGAAGTATTTTAAATAAATAGTCTCAAAAATATTCAGAAAACACTTAGTTAAAATGTGTTTAACTGCAACTAAATATTTTCTACAAAACTGCAGTTTTAATCTAATCTTGCGTAACCTTATCTTAAACCTTTTCAGCAATCATTTTTGTTTGATTAATATTGCTAGATGAACTTAAAGCTAAACCTTTAAGTGGAAAACAATCGTGCGAAGAGAAACCAGTATTAATGTAAGAAAATTCGTATTAAGATCATTTACAAAAAAGAAAAATATTACGGTGAAATTGGTTGTTGGTAGAAGTCTTAATTGTGTCCAGAAATCATTATAGAATTTAAAAATGATAAATTGATAGAAAACAAAACGTGGAACAGAAAGGAAATGAATTCTGAGATTGATGTCGCAAAAAAGAAACCTTTGATAAAAATCAAGATTGATCCTAAAGTGCAGTCAAACTTGCTGCAGAAACTTCCTAAAACATAGACAGAAGGGTAGGTAATGAGACTGTTCGAAATTTAATTAGATAAGCTGGATATAAAAATCGAGTTGTTAGAAAGAAATCTTTCATCGCCTTGCAAAATCAGAAAATGTGTTTGGAGTTGGAAAAAGTCATCAGTGGAAGACTTTTGAAAGAAAGTTATAGTTCGTGGATGAAAGTAAATTCAATATTTTTGGCAGTGGCAGTCATCGCACCGTGTGAAGAAAACCCAATACCGCTTTGAATCTAAAAACATTTACGTCCTACAGTTAAAAAAGGCTGCGGTTCCGTCATGCTTTGGGGTTGGATGGGTGCATCCATTGTAGAATATTTAATTGTTATCGATGACATTATGTACCATATGGTTTACTTGTATATACTTCGCAACAATCTAAAGAAAGGTGCAAAAAGTTTTGGTTTAAATGGAAATTTCAATTTCCAGCACAGGGCACGTGACGTCAAAATGCAGTATCGTTTTCATTGTAAACAACATTTATACACACCACCACAGTCCCCTGACACTAATGTAATTGAAATTATACGAGTCACACTCGAAACAGCGGTCCAAAAATGCAAAATTAGAAACAAAACCCATTTAAAACAAGTGCTGCAAGAAATAAGGGGTAAAATATCTTCAGATAACACCAAAGAAATGGTTGAATTGGTACTAAGACGTTCAGGCGCCATTATAAACTGCATATATTTATTTATGTTCATTCCGACTGTATTATTAAAATTGTGAACAATAACCTATAAAATTACTCTATATGTATGATCAAAGTTGAATAGGAAAAGTGTGCAAAGTCAGAAATGTTTGTAACGGAGCATTCAACGGATTATTTCGTAACAGTTTTTGTTTTTATATTAATTAATATATTAAAACTATATGCGAAAAATGATAAAGGAAGATGAAAAAGTGTAAGCGTGTCAGATATATTACTAGACCAGAATTTAAAGATCGATACTTTATATGGGTTTTTTTCCATTGAAGCTAAATTAATTCACAATATATTGGACAGGTCATTAAACAGTGCTAAACAATTAACTTGAAGTAAATTATTACTACAATAGATAAGAAAAACCTCAAATGTACCAAACCAACCCATTAAAACCACAATTAAGAGAGCATAGAAATCGTTTGGAGAAAATGAAATTTACCGAAGTGTTTCAATTCTGTATTAAGAAATTTTTTTCTTTGTTTCGAAAACCTAATTCAGGCTAGCAAATTCAATGAAACTCTTAATATCTTTCAAATATTTAGCTACGCAAATTACTATATAGTTTTTCTATTTTTTTTAAACAATCCGAATTTAATTATTTTAGGTTAACAGAAAAGGGAGATAATTAGATATAAACCCTTTAGATAGAAACTATATCTCTGTCCCACAGATAGAATGAAATTTTGAAAATGAAATTAATCAAACGTTTAATTTAAAAAAACGTAAAACAAATGTTAATCACTAAATTTATTATTATGTTTAGTTTTTCAAAAGGATTAATTAATAGTTTGTGGAAGTAGAACTAACGTCACGTAGACAATTACACTACTTCGGAAACTTATAGACTACTGAAAATGAGTTTTGCTTTTGAAAATGATGCAAAATTGCTTAGAAAATGCATTACTGTAATTTTAACTATAATCTGAAAGTCCGCCTCCCATATTCAGTGTGTAATATTATTTATCTTAGATAATTTCGAGTTAAATTTAAAATATTTAGGAACGTCTCAGCAAAAATAACTATGAAAATGTTATAAGCCATAAAGCTGTCTAAATTTATGTAAATTCATTTAAAACAACACGTCGATTACATAAATAATGCCGTAAGTTAAGGTTGACATTTCGCGACACAGGCCGAGGCTCAACGCATTTTAGAAAAAGACTTTTCGAACGAAATCACAAATTCGAGATTTTCTTGCAAGATAGAAAATCCACAATCGATATATCAAAGTGCTTTCAGTAACCGCCACGGCACTGACAGCCGCGCTTAAGAGATGAATACAGCAAGAAATTGTTTGGACAGTAAAATTCTGAACAAACATTTAAGGAAGATAAAATGAATTATTCGTTTTTTAGTGAAATCATGTTGGAATTATTAAAAATGCATTGAAAACTTCGGCATCCTTTATTTAGATGGTATTGAAATCTTTTAACGTAAACAGGGTAGTGTCCCTTAAAATGTGTAGCTGATATTGGAAATAACCAAATATAAATTCGTTCGAAACTGCGCCAGTTACATAGAACATTTAATGGTTCAAAATTCCCGCTCTCCTTTAGAAGTCTATGTTCAGAGTGTTTAGAGTTTGTTTAGATGTTATTCCTGGTCCTTGCTATGTTTGTGTTCGTCAATAAAAATGCAACTGTGTTTAGATGTCAATCTATAAAATTTCACTTCCAACAAAACTAAATCATTTTGAAGATTTTCTCATGCATTTACGTGAGAAAAAAAAGGAGTGCATTAAAGCTCAAAATTAAAAAAAACTATATTAATTTTATTTATCCTCAGAAATATTTAGTAATAAGTAAAATTTAAACATAAATTGATATTACAGTAGAACTTGCTTTTGCGAGGTCCTTTTTTGAGCGATTTTTTCTGTAAAATCCTTTTTTTTATGCGGAAGATAAATTTCAACGGCTTTAGCGCCATTACAAAATGTTTTCTATCAATGCACCAATGGTCCAGAAAATGTTAGGACCCCTCTGCAAAGTCAGGTTTTTGTCTTTAATGTTTTATAAATTGGGTAAATACGTACTTGGCGTTAGTCAGCTCTTCTCCCTTACCCAGCGAGGCGGGAGTTAAGGTGTACGTTACGCCAGGTGTACGCAATGCACATATATACACTTTAAGATGCTTTGATAATTGTTACAAACAGCTCCCGATAATGCACGTTCAGTTGCTTTTTCTCAACGTGCCAACAGCCCGCGCTTGATTTAAGACGAAACTTTCAATGACAGTGACAGAAACTAAAAAAATTGATACATTATGAAGACGAACAAGAAAAACTGGATTCTTTGATAGCGGGAAAATTTATGCAGAGATATAGTTTTCCAAAAAATCAATTGGAAAAGATTTTTCCTAAAATCGACACCAATTCCGAAAGCAGTGTGGAATTTCAAAAAGAGCTTCGATCATGCATATCTGGTTATCGTGGCAGTAACAAGCAAGTGACCACCAACCTCGCAAAAACGTATCACTTACATTACGATGCCAAAAAATAAATAAATTAAAATTGTATCTTCAAGTCACGAAAGCGATTTTGAAGTTATTCATCTCAGGAAGATTAGCGCTTTGGATTACAATGAGTTGCAATGAATTATGTATGTACATTTTTTGTGTGAAAACTTCTCCATGCGTACAATGAGAAACTAAATGTTTTAAACATGTTTCCTAGTGTAATTTAATTATTTATTTTGCTATGGAAGTTTTTTCTCTTAAATTTTGTAAAATATTGGCATATTTTATGAGTGTGATTTTTTATGCGGTCCGTCACCACCGCATAAAAAAAATTATGTAGTATTTCGACGAAATTGTTTGCTTTATGTAAGAACTTATGAAATTTTCAAATATTTTTAAGTGTAATTTATTTTATGAGGTCTCTATCTACTGCACACAAACAGGTTTTACTGTATATAAAAGTAGTACCGTACAACGCTGTATTCAAATCGTGACTATAAAACTTCGAGGGTCCCGCACTCGAAAGTTTATGAGTCGAACCCGACCTTGGATTTGAGTATTTGAATGATACAAAACACCAGGAGACAGATGAAAACATACAAATAATCAAATTAAGGATTTTATTTAATTAACTGTCTCTACTTGAGTTACAAGGAAGATCAACTAATATTTAAGTAATCAAAAATTTAAGTATCTGAAATACTTGAATACTTTCACATCTTATATAACTCCCACAAAAGGGAAACGCATCCTAGACTGCATTGAAGTCTGGGATGTGAAGATCAATAAGACATATCCAAGATCTTTCCAAACATGGATTTCACTTCCAAGGCCATACCTACCTGAGCTTAGGCAACGAGAAGTAATAATTACTATAAAACTAACTATATCTTTGTCTGGAAGTGTTATTTTTAATTTTCTATTTTATTAAGCTATTTTTTATTTAATTTTTTTATTTTTTTATTTAATTTTTTTATTTTTAATTTTTTTTTTATTTATTTATTTTATTTTTTTTTTATTTATTTTTTTATTTTATTTTTGATTTTTTTATTTTTATGTTACTTTATTTTTTATTTATGTATTTTATTTTATTTTATTTACATTCTATTTTTAATTTTTATTTTTTTTATTTATTTATTTTGTAAAAATGCTGAAACAATTATGATAACTAAATAAGGAAAAATCTAACATCCGAAGTACAACTTTATCTGATATGTTGAAAAGTGCTTAGAAATTTTCAATGTTGTTAAATATATTATTGGTATCATTTTTGATAATAGATATTTATCATTATTTTATGTGTTTTTGCATGTGTAAAGAAACGCATAAAATTGTATTGACAAAACTTTTAACATAAGCAAGGTATTTTTTTCATAATCAATAAGAGAAAATCCATCATAATATTAGAATAGCTCTTTTCAGGCTCCCGAGTTCAGCATCTTAAGATAACTTAAACTTCGATCTTGATCTCAATCTTAAATATATTACGCACGTTCCTTGTGTTCGATCTTTCTCTCTGCAACTTATTCATTCTGTAATTGAAGGGTGAATTTGTAATGACATCCTTTAGTGTATGAGGGTCAGAAGGAAGATTAGGCATAGTCAATACAGACGCTATTTATTAACAATTCTCAACAACTTAACAAATATCAACAACCCAAGTTAAAAAATGCAAAAATAGTCAAATATGGGAGCAATAGCAAGGTAAACGAGATAATTGGAGATAAATATAAATCAGATCACTTACACTTAGCACGTCCAGGCAATACACCATCTTATATTTGAAGATAATTTCTAAAGTAATCTAGTTTAAAGTAACCCTAATCCAATTTAACAACTAATTGACATATAATCGTCAATTTTAAAATTAATCAAATAATCTAACAAAGGGAGGGTACCACTAAGGAAATTCATTTGGGATCGAGACTTGGTGTAATAGTAGTACTCCTTTAGGGTGCTCAAGCTTCAATGTAATTCCACCGAATGACCTGTCAATTCTAGGAAAATAGCCTTCGAAATTCGACCTAGCTTTTATACAATCAAGTTTTAATTTTTTTCACCGGCCCAGTAGCTCGATTGGCAAGGTGCCTCCCTTCAATGCCAGCGGTGTAAATTCAAATCACGTGATTTTTTTTCTTTTCAATTCCTTTAAATAGTTTTTTAATTTAGTAAATTTGCTTATGAATGATTCATTAAATATTAAATGATATTTATGTAATTATTTTGTATTTTACAAAGTAAAATATAAATAAGTAAATTTATTATTTAAAATTATTATTAATTAAAATGAATTATTAGTTAAAATGAATTGTTCAATGAATTGTTCACAATCGTTGATTTTGAAGGATCTTAAGAGCTTAATCCAGCGTTTCTCAAACTATGGAGCTCGCTCTCTCTGTGGACGTGATAATCATACGTGTGAGGCATGAGAATATCGAAAATAAAATATTTAAATTATCAATTTATTGAAAGGAATCAAAATAAAATACATTCTGGCATGATAAAAAATAAAATACACATCCACACTGTTATAATATGCTTATAAATGTATGAATACTGCACAAAGTATCTGATAATTAATTTATCAATAATAAATTAAAAGCAAGTTATGTAACCACTTGTAACTCAGATAGGCTTGATTTATATAATACTTAATTCTTTTTATATTTTGTACGGTTTGTAATTAAAGTCGTATTATAGCTTTAGCGTCATTATTATTGACTACAATACATTATTTTTGTAAGAGGAGAGGGCGATGAAAATTATTACAGAAAATAAGGTCACAAATATTTAAAGTTTGGGATGTACTGGCTTATATAGCCATCAAAATGCTATTCATGTAACAATCCCATCATAGATCTCCTGAGACCAACATCATTATAAACCGTGGTAGATGTGGTCGTCCTTGTTTAGTGAAAACACCTACTGTTTTCAAAACCCTTAGGGTGAAAAATCAACTTATTCCTTGTCAAAATACACTTCTTGCTAAGCAGATGAACGTGTCAGAAAGCGCAATGCGTCACACAGGAAATGACGACGTTAATATAAGAGGTTATCTAAAATAAAAGGCCATTTTCTTACAGAAGTACTTTAAACCTCTCGCAACGCATCTAGCTATTTCCACAGGCAACGTAGATGTAGCAAAATTTGCACTACCCGCGATTTCCACGGGTATGCATATTTTACAACTTTCTAGCTGTGCAACCCATTATGTTCCTGTTTATGTTTTCTTTTATGTTTTTATGTTCATATTTTGATGATCTAAGTCTATATTTTAAAATAAAAACTCTTTTACAAAAATGTTTTGAATATTTAAACTGTAGATTTGAAATACGTAATGAAAAAAAGCAATTTTTGAAGCTATTTTAAAAAAATATCTTCGCAGCGAGAGGGTTAGTGATAATTTACTTTATCAGAGGTACCTTAAATGGTAAGTAGTGTTCAGGCGGCTTGCTAATAACGAACACAGATAAATTCTATTTAGTGAGGAAAACGTTTTGACACTGAAGAATCTTTCAGTTACCAGAATGGCTATGCGTAAGCAAGTATTGCTTGAGAAACTAAAGAGGTTAATAAATGCTTGCAAGGAGCTCAGCTTCCAGCTTCTATAGTGGCTTGGTAAGGTGTTAAATATGAAAACGTTTTAGATATTCATTTTTGCCAGAAAGAAGTAAAATTCATGTCAAAATTTTATGAATACATTATCATAAAAACACTCGTGGAACAACTAGAGGCCAACTCTTCAAAATAACCATATTAAACGGAAATGATTCGACTTTTCGACAGGGCTACGCTTCTGCCCATAGAGCGAAGACGGCCCAGGGGTGGTTGTAAGGGACCGTGACAGGCATAAGAGGACACAAAGATTAGCTCTTTCCAGCAGAACAAATTTAAGTCCACTGGACTAAATATTATGGTCAATATTGGAGGCAAAGATGTGTTGAAACATCCCAACTAGAATAGTTTTAAACGTTCTTTAAGGAAAGAATCAGTGGTAATTCCTGTGAAGGTAGCATGTATCTCAATAAATGGTTGTCCAAAGAGACTTCGTGTGAAATCCAAAGAGGATCAATCTCAATTGAATATACAGTTAAAGCCTCGCACCAACTCGGTTCTCAAATGTAGAGAGCTCATGTTTGCTTTATTTATATCTATAATGGTCAGGATGGCATTACTCATTCACTACTCAAATCATTCCTTTCCACAATGTTCTTTACAAATGTATACAAGACTATATATATATATATGTTATACACTTTAAGTTAATCAAAATACTCAGAAATATATAACTCATGGGAAATTCGCAGCAAGCCGCATGCCTTCATTATCTGTCCCTTTCTTTCGAGTGTGGGGGTGTAAACACCACTACACCTTTTCAATATATATCCCTCTTTTGTTCAAATTCAAGTTCAAAATAATGTTCAAATTCGTAATTCAAAAATTCCATTTGGATTCATGCATTAAAAATAGAATAAATTGCTCTTACCTGTCAGAAGGATGAGGCAATGCTAAAAACACACGACCAGTTGGATGGAGGACAAACATTTATTTGCAAGACCAACAGGAATACTATATACACTTGAAAACAAACAACTGCAGCGCCGCTGAACTAGAGTTACAACGTCTTTCAAGCGCCTTCTACAGTTGGCTTCTAACAATACGTTAAATTTAAATTAAAACTTTAAAAAGATTTAGTTTAAAATTTAATTATATATATTTTTTAATTTGAGGTAATTATAGTAAGGTAATATACTTGTCACCAATTGCATTAATTTTTAAGTGTCCATGTTGAGCTATTTTTCCACTTTTCATTTGTTCTGCCATCTATTAATAACTTCAGAAATTTTTAAAACAAATTATAAACCCTTATACACACCTTGTTACTATTTCCAGTCCTTTCATAATAAAAGGATTAAGAAGAAAGTTCAATATCCTGAAGCCATTGTCAATTCCTTTATTTTGTGGAAATTACTTAGAAGAGATAAGGCTCTCAAGACCAACTAGGTTTTTGTATTCAGTTAGCACGCCAATTGACTTCAGGATTTTAAGGTGTAAAAAAAGGACGACCCATAAGTTTCCTTGATAATAAAAAATGGTTCCATATGAAGTGAGATTGAATAAAAAGGGTAATCATATTCTCCAATATTAGGGAATATATACAAATGATGTGGCTTGTGCTCTACTAAAAAGAGAACGCAACACGTGTGCACAACTTGCGGTGCCCACTATGTGTATATTTGTGTTTTACAAAACTTGATGGAAAGTAATATTGTAATTTTTCCCCCATGGAGAAAAAAAAGCTGTAATATTCAATTATTTTTCAATCTGTAGTATTTATAAAATATATTGTATAACTATAAAACAGGAAAGAAATGAAAAACATCAAGTTTTCTACTTTTTTAAAAGTCTCCGATGTAGGAAAGGTGGTAAGTATACTTACCACAAAAAAATTGTTAAAAATCAAATTAATTTTATCTAATACGCTGAATGAGTTTGTTTTTTCTTAAATCAAACTCAGCTCCAAAAATATTTAAATAGAAGTAAATGGCCCTTTAAAGGGTAAACTACTTCATAACTGCATCAGAAATGGCACGATTAAGTAATAATTTGCATACTTGCCGTTCTCATGTCTTTGAATCTATTATAAGTATATAACTGTGTGAACAAGTAATAAAAAGTTAAGCATTAGCAGAGTCGTTTAAATTTATTTAGTACTGGATACACATTTTTGCTTAGCGTGTGAATTAGATTTTAATATAGAAAAAAATTTGCTTGAATAAAAAAAAAATGTCGAGATTATTTGTACGAAATACGTTTCTTTAGTTTTAAGGGTTTTTCATTTTACATTCAGTACAATACCTTTGAAAAAGAAAACAAAAATTTCCAGCAGTAATCCATTTGTGTCTTACTCTAAGTTTTAATTCAAAACCTATGCTCTAATAACATAAAACCTGTATTGATTTCATACGACTTAATATTAGATTGGAAGAAATTTTTTAAGACTGAATAAATATTTTAAAACGTAAGAGTGGAAAACAAAAAGTTATTTTAATCATTAATTTTAATTTTTTTTTTTATTTTATGCATACTCTTTTAAAATTCCAGACTGAAAAGTGGTATTATGCTCCCATACTGTAAATATAATAATACCGCTAAAAACTTTAATAACTTTTTTCTGTTCTTTCGCTTCTGTTTTTGACAAGAGAGATGTATTCTCCCGAGATTAGAAAATGAAAGGAAATACCTCATATTTAAGTGATTGCCTTGAATATTAATTAAGAAATATAAAATGTAAAAGATCACATAAAAAAACCGTTTGAAATAGTATATCGATAAATTGAACTTAATGACAATTTTATAAAAAAAAAAATACGAGAACGGCACATAAAGGAAATTCAAAAATAAAATTAAACTGTTGAGTAATTTATATATTTTGCATTTCTCTTTTCATACATTATAATTGCATTAAATGTAAAAATTTATATAACGAACTTATTTAAAGTTTCTATTTATATGCATCTCTACACCTATGCTTAAAATTTTTTATTTAGATAGATTAAGAATAATATAAGTAAAAAAAAATAAGAACGAATTTATAAGTAAGAAATTTATTTTTATCAACAATTGTATGCATATAGTGAAATGAAGAAAGAATTTTATTGGCATTGGATATTCATTTTAATATTTATATATTCAGTATCTATTTTGCGATATAACTCAAAGTTTCAAGGATGATAAAATCTACACACTACATCTATACTCAACTGATATTCTTTTACGTTGCAATGCAAAGCAACTCAATGGCTATTGACAAATTCTGAACTGTAGTCATGCAATGAGAACGACATCTAAACTGGTAACCCCCTAAAAACATCCACACCTCGCCAACTGAAAGACTTTTAACCTCGACGGATTTAATGTGCATCAATCCCTGTACATAACAGGGTTTTATTTTACTAGCTTGACTAACCACGAATTCGTTACAATTACTACTTAGTTATCGCAGCCTTTCCCAAGGACACACACACACACACACACACATATATATATATATATATATATATATATATATATATATATATATATATATATATATATGAACAATTAAACCAAATGGTAATTTATCTGGTCATTTTTCAACGGATGGCTATTTAAGCTTTTTAAAAACTTGTATTATTGTGAAGCAAAAATATTTTATATCACAAGCATTTATTTAATTGTTTTGGGCTTCTGAAGAAAATATTTACTATTAGAATTTTGTGAACATTATTTAATTTTATACTTGACTTTTTAACTGGAAAAATTGTTCCTTTCTACATTTTTTTCAAGTGATTGATATTACTATATATAGCTGATGATAAAATAATCCATTTTCTCTTACACAGTGGATATAATATGTCTCTCTCGCTACGAAAACACTTTAAAAAAAGTTTAAATATTTTAATACTTTTAGAATTTTTAAGAGATATTTAGTTCTACTATGATAATCACTGTTCCTATTTCTATATTCTCCTTGCAGAATATGTCATAACAACACAAAACACTGCCTCAACAAGGAATAAAAATAAATGATTTTATTTAAGAAATTACATTGTTACTTGAAGTAAAGATGCTCCTTTTTAAACCACCCTTTTATGTTACAACTCAGAAACGAGATTAATTCAAGCCAAATAGAACAAGCTTATTCATCACGCAAATATGTAATTTATTCATCCTTCTGTTATCCAGAATTTAGTATCTATTTACATGGGATGATTTGCCTTCCTGGGATTCACACATTCACAACTGTTCCCTAAGATACAGTTAAACGCTTAATTTGGATATCGCTATTTCAAGATGCTTTGTGTTGCTAAACAAAATTTTTCTTTAATACCGTTTCAAATAGTTTGCTCTGAGTTCAAATTGATATATTTATTGATCCTACAAAGATTAAAATCTAAATGCTACTCATGATATTTGGATCTTGAGTATTCATTTTCGCGTTTATTGATTCAACGATATGTATTTTTCAAAATAATCCCTAAATTTGCTCCAACTTAAGAGGTGTAATACTTTACGTTGTATATTTTAACATATTTTTCGATTCATCATAAACCAGTGAATTTTTCTCACATTAATAAGATTTTTTCAGTTAGTTTTTGAAATAAAGTACAAAGTGTTTAAAAAATCAAAGCTATTATTGAGATTTTTAAAATAGCTTGAATTATGAATACACAAAAATAATAAAAACTAATTATATTACTTAAAAGTTAACTTTTGAAGGATGCACAATAGATCCGACATTCTAATGGAAGATTAAAGGTAAAAAATGCCAGAATTCTGTGTAGCCCTCAAGTTTTAAATTTATCTCTAATTTAAATATTTTTAAGATTAAATAAAGCTGAAATTTTTAAAAACTAAAAATCCACGCTTTTGCGTAGATCACTTTTTGTTTGTTGGTTTTGTATTAGCCATCAGCGTTTTCGCTTTAGGGTTGCAACTTAATATTTTAGTCGCCAAATCTGGAAATAGTATCTGAATTTATTCACCAAATCTGGAAATGGTAAATCGTTAATCTTGATGCGCTTGGTCAAGCCAGTGGAAAAATATTATTAAATTATTGAATTATCATCGATTCTTGACAATTGTGCAAAATTTCGAATTGTTCTGATCTTTTAAAATGAATAAAAGTCAAGTTAAAATTTCCGTTATGTACAGGGGAAGCTAATAAAAACATGTAAAATTTAAATATCATATTTATTATTTTTTTTATTTGTCATGCTACAAATAAAATATATTGAACCCATCCATAAAACTGAGGTATACAGCATACAGACAGTGACAGTTCTATACACAAGTGCAACCCATATATAAAATATAATAGCTCTGCAACCATTTTTTAAGTTTGTGAGAAGCTTAGAAACTGAGGAAATCTAGTTTAAAAATTGAATCTTAATATGTTTATATATTAAAATAATAATTCTTACACTGGAAATGTTCCCACTTTTTTTTCATACGCTTTTGGCCTTTTTTCCATAAACTCTTCATACATGATTTTTTTCCTTATTCTTAGAATCTTACGAGCTTCTTTGATGGAAGGTTTAAATTTAATTTCTGCTCCTTTTATCCATGCATGTCTGAATATAAAGCAGAAATGGCAGAAAAATAATCTAAAACCCTGACATTCCGTAATAACTAGACGATTAACTATTCCATCGTTAAATATTACTAAAGCTTCATTTTGCACTGTTATCACTTCTTATTTTGGAATATTCTGATATATATATATATATGTGAAAAGCTCTTTCAAACTGGAAGAGTAAAAGATACTTTATAAGTTTGAATCTTTCTACTTAACTACTCTTTTAATAGATTGGAAGAGGATAATTCTGTGACTAAAGATTTAGCTGCTATCATAACAACGATAGATATACTAATACCACAGTTGAGAGAAATTTTTTTTCTTTGTAATTTTGTGCTTACGAAGTAGCGTCAGATAGGATGTAATGATAGTTTCATCACTTATTGGACAAATATAATGTTGTATAGTCCTAAATCATATGAACAAATATTGATACATTATAAATCCGAATAGAAATTGGAGGGTAAATTGTCAAATTAGTTGCCATTGTCATCACTTGATTATAATTTAATCCTTTCGTGAGCACAAAACTAAAATACTTTTTCTGTGATAAAGTACTTGATAAATTTAATGTTCTCATCCCCTCTATATATATTATTTAGACACAAAAAAAATCTGATCAGGGGTTTTATTCCTGGGTGGTGTCTAAATGTTATAGCCACTGCGCAATTAATTAAGACATTTAACTTACTTTTCAGGACATAAATAATGAGTCACATTAGAATAAACTTTTTATGCTTAACTATTTCAATAACAATTAAATACAAAGTAGAAGTGCAATAAAATAATAACAGAATAATAGTACAACATATATACATAGAGAGAGAATACTTACTTAGAATATATAAGGAATACTTATAATGTACACTGAAATTGGTATATATCCACATTTTATATTTTATGTAATTTTAGTATAAAAAGTTAGAAATAAAGTAATATTTTTGAGGATTTAAATTGGTTATTTGACAAATTTGATTATCTATTTACTGTGGAACTTTATGATATGCAAACATTTTTTCCGAGCAGAAAAGCTATAAGGAAAAATTTTCGAACCCAAGAATCTCGTACCACATATTGTAAGAGAAGTTTGTTTATATTTCTCACCCCCAACATTCTCACGTGATTCAAAGTGCTCTCTCTTGAGTGGAGGAACAGAGAAAATTTCTAGGTCGAAATTTATTTCACAAATCAGAAATATAATTTATAGTAATCAAAATATAATATGTGGATTTATACACCGAGAAAAACTGTTTCCATCTACCCATCAGAGGACATGAAATTGAAAAAAAATATATCGTACTGCCATCTGTATTGATTTTGAGGCATTTTAGCTTCAATTAACGCATGTGGATAGACTAATAATCCACCAACCGCTTGGAGAAAAGTTTTTTGTTACGTAGCTAGACTTATTAGCCACTGTCCGAGAAAGAGTTAAGGTTACGAAGTTCATCGCCAACAGCCCTCGGGTTTCTTTGAAGAGAGATATTAATAAAACAAAAAAATCGACGAAATCCAAACTGAAATTAAGGAAGAATAAGTTTGTAAATTTTTAAAGGACAAATCTTTATTGACATTTATGTTTTTTTTATTATTGATATCAAAATTGCTATTGGATTTTGACACAGTTTGCTTTAAAACGTTCCTAACATTATACACAAATAAAAAATTTTTTGAACAACTGAAAGGCATTTTTTGTCACCCTCAACATCTAGATTATAAAAATAAATAAATCCAAGAACATTAAATTCTATATTCAACAAAAAAACATATTTTTGTTACATATTGATTGTATCAAAATTATAAAAAATTTCTCTCTCTCTCTCTCTCACACACACACATCTTTGTGGCCTAAAGATAGTCGAAAGAAACATTTATTTTGTGCAATTTCTAATTTTATACTGAAAATTTGGTATTTCAACTCCTAGACTCCTAGAAACAATAAAATTTACATTTCAGTATCTTTCCCGATGTTGTTGTGTCCTTCCCTACGGGAAGAAATTAAAGTTGCAGAGCCTGAGACAGGTTGCATTTTTAGACGATAGATGGCGACACCACCTATCTCCACCTTTACAAGTAGGCATGAAACATAAATATTCTCCATCCCCTGCACTTGTAGTTTCTCCTACGAAAGCCACAAGACTTTGGGACCCACTGATTTAACGAGCACGTACTCCGTAAGTACTCGGAGGCATCGAAACCCGGCCACCCGATATGGAGTCCAATGCTCTAACCACTAGGCTACTCACAACCCCATTTTTCTCTATTAACGACCAATTATAATTAAGGGAAAATTTAAAATATTTACTTTTTTTGCTTCGATCTTAAAACGTAATTAATTTTCTTATTTCGTAAAAAATAAGACTTGATAGTACGAGTTTAATGACAACGCGATTGAGAATTTTACATCAACATGTACTTTTTTGTGTTCAGCAATCTGTAAATATTCATGTTTATAATTTGGTGGTAACTTAATGCCTGTAAGGGACAGATTTATGTGATGGGGCTTTATACATAATTTCAATGGATGGAATAAATATTTCCAAATAAAAATCGTTTAATAGCAGTAATTGAAAACCCGTATTAGAGAATTAATCCTATTGGTGATGTTTCAATTTACGTTGTTTTAAAATTTTGTTTTGCATCAAAACAATCCTTGAAATTTAATTTAATATTTATTTCCATTAGATTTAAAATTTAAGAAATATATCTACCAATGAGAGAAAAGTGAGACTATTATGAATACTGTCATTTGTAGTAGGTGAATCTAATATGAAATAAACATAAACAAGAAGTAAGCAAAATTCCTTTCTGCTCGGGGTAATATATTTTTATTTACTTTTTAAGTTTTGATAAAAAATAGTATATTTACCAATTTTTTTCAATGTAAATGTAATTACAGAGGGCGAGGGTCTTGTGTTCTTAAATTCCATACTATAGAATGGCTTCTTTCATTACACAATTTTTTTAATTCCAGTTCCAATAAGAAACACCGAGATCACATTCAACAAAATGAATTCAGCCTACTTTTACAAGCTTTTATTTAACTTGCAATGATGTAAAATGTTCGGGTGGAATCTTGCAACTCATTTTTGAAGCTGATGTCTTTAAAAGATTGACCTGAAATTTTGTATACATGTTTAGTTTGGATGACAATGCATGTTTTGGCCATTTATGATCTGATACCTCAATTGGTTAAATTAGTTTAAGTAATTTGTTCGGGTGGAAACTTGCTACTCAATTTTGAAGTTGATGCCTTCAACCGATTGAGCTGAAACTTTGTCTACATGTTTAGTTTGGATGACAATGCATGCTTTGATTATTTATATTCCGATATCGCAATTAGTTAAAAAGATATTAATTAAAAATTCTTACCCATATTAGAAACTTACTTTACCTCTTTTCACGAACCCTCGTGACCTAGTGGTAGGAGAAGCTGGCTTCAAGTGAATTGCCACGGGTTCGTTTTCCTGAAGCTCGCAGGGGGCTGCGATAGCCCAGCGGTTAAGGTATCCAACCATGGAAGGCATGTCATGAGTTCGATCCCAGTACCACTAAAGACCCGCCGTGTAGGGCAGCGATGCACGTTAAATCTGTCGGGAGCTGAAACGTCCTCCCGTTGGTGTGGTGTGGTAGTTAGGAGAGAGGGGTGCCAGCTCAGGTGTCGTCCACGTCACTTGACCATGGTTCAAAATTACGTGGTCCGTCGCCAAAAGCCCTCGTGTAGCTGAACAGTGCGACGTTAATATTAACTCACTCACTGAAGCTCGCACACAGTTTTTAAATTTACTTTGAATCACTTCAATTTTCCTTCGAAAATTATTTCTCTTGATCAAATTTAAATTTTCACATTATTTCCTGGTTTTTTTTTTTTTTTTACAAACTTTTATTTAACTTGCAATGTAAAATGTTCGGGTGGAATCTTGCAGCTCATTTTAGAAGCTGATGTCTTTAAACTGTTGAACCGAAATTTTGTACACATTTTTAGTATGGATGGCAGTGCATGTTTTGATCATTTATATTCCGATATCGCAATTAGTTAAAAAGTAATTAATTGAAATATTTTGTTCGAGTGGAATCTTGCAACTCAATTTCGAAGCTGATGTCTTCAATAAATTGAACTGAAATTTTGTAAACACGTTTAGTTTGGATGACACTTCTTGTTTTATCATTTATATTCCGATGAATCGCGATGAGTTAAAAATATATTAATTAAAAACTCTTTACCCCTGTTAGCTTTTTATTCAGCCTAGCATCTAATCAGATTCAGCTTAAAGATGTTCCGATTTTTCAACCTTTTCTAAAAACCCATCTCATTCTTTCTTTCAAACTGAGACAAAAAAATAATTACGTAATCGGAGAGATCATTTATTTCGTCACTATACGGTGTAATGCTTTTTAAAAAATAATGATATTTTTTGGTTATACGATTTTTTCTAAAATGCATTTTCATGAAAATGATTTCTTAATCGTTCCGTTTGAATTTTATTTCACGTTAACGAATCGATATTCTGCGTTAAAAAAAATCCAGGCTTGTTTCTCTTCGCGCTCGCGAATCTCAGTCATTCAAAAAATAAAATTCCCCAAACCTTTTTTTTTTACGATTTTTCAAAAAATACTCGAATTTTTAATCGAAAATTTTAAAATGTCGGTATTCTTAACGATAATCGCACGATTTTTTTCCATTTATAGAATAGTATTATCCAAATTCTGTACAAAGATTTAAAAAATAGGTTTAAAATTATAGATTAAAAAAAACTTTTTGTGTTTTTCCTTTTTAACATAGTATTATAGTAAAATCAAAAAATGAGATTTAATATTTGGGTTACTTTTACTTTGTCCAATTTTGTTTCGGTCTTACTTTATTTATCACCGTTTCCCTTAACCTCTTGTTGAAGCTCGAGTGAAATATCTACCATGTTCGTGGCCCGCCGGGAAAAGGATTGAGTGCCCCTGAGCTAGCTTGTGCAAAATTAACCGGCATACGACCTTGCAACAATGATGCGTTGGATGAGATGAATGGACTGAGAAACTTGTCCAGCGATAGCTAAAAAGTTCAAACTAAATTAAAAGTAAAAAAAAGCTTTTTTAAAAAACAAACTTTTATTTAAATGCTCTAAAATGAATAAAATAAACTTTTCTTTAAAAAAAATTATCAACTTATAGCGTCATTACACAATTTATGATATAAAAGCTTGTCGCGAGATTTGCCTGCGTAGATAAACAAGCAAATTAAATAGCTTGATCTGATTGATTTTAATTTTTAAAATTTTCAAATTAAGTAAATACGTGTGTTTAAATCTCGCGAAAAGCTTTTATATTATAAGTTGCGTAATGCAGCTGTAAGTTGATAGCAAAAAACTTTTTAAAAGAAAAGTTTATTTTATTCTTTTTAGAGCATTTAAATAAAAAAAAGTTTGTTTTTAAAAAAGTTTTTTTCTAAGTTTAATTTATCATCCTTAATCTAGTTTCCATGACTCACGGGGCATGCAATTAAAATATTTTCTCATAAAATATCTATCCAGAGAAATGACGGTATGATAAATCGAGCTCTTAGCTTCAGTATTAGTTTAATCAGTCCTTTTGTAAAATTTCCATCGGAAAATGTCAAACAGTGACCATTTGTTACAATATGTGTAAAACATTGGAATATTAATAGTGCAGGATTCGAAGACTTGTGTGTCACCAGGAGGAGGATTGGTTCCGATAATTCGTGAAGCATGTTCAGGATTTTAGAATGCTCATTATTAAAGTGCACTGAAAGTTAGCCATTTAGTTAATACATTAAGGTTGATTCCATCTAAAGCACTGTAAATGTTTTGTTTCCTTATTCATGAACATTTTTATTCTATCAATATGTCTGAAAATACTAATAAGGCAAAATAGTTAATATTTAATTTGGTACAGATTAATACAAAATTTCCATTTTTACTATATACTAGTGGTCCCGACAGAGACATCCGCTTCGGTGAATTTTATTTTACAAAGAAAGTTATATCAATACCTGACATCATCACGTATACAGTTTCTACAATTCGACCTATCAATTGCGTGTGAGTATGTATTTACTATGAACTAAGTTGAATATAGAACCTATTCTGAATAGAAACTTAAACTTGTTTTCTGATTAAGGGTAAAAAAGATAAAACTTAGGAGCTTTTCATAACAGGTATATTTTTAATGCACAAAAAATAAATTTATCGTGACGCCATTGAATGTACAATGTACACTGCTGGACAATTGCTAATGACGGATCACAAATTGCTATGTAGCATAACATTAAGCGAGACATGAGGCCTAGTAGGATAAAATATTGTTGCCACACTGTTCAGACATTAGAATAAAGAATATTTATTGTTCTGGAAAGTACAAAAGCTGTGAAACATCTGAAAGAAAAAAAAATGTTCATTTGATCTGCGTACGGAGAAATGGAACAATGCATCTAAAAGTCAGCAGGCACCTTAAAGAAAGGTATCAGTACGGGATATGTCCACCGTGGAGTGTGATGCAACATTCCACACGTCATACCATACTTTGCACAACATTATCCAGCAGCTGTTGAGGCAATTTATCCCATTCCTCTGTGAGTGCACGGATGAGTGTGTTCTTGTTTGTCGGAGGATAGTTTCGACCAGCAACTTGCCTCCCCAAAGCATCCCACACATTTTCAATGGGGTTTAGATCCAGAGAACGCGCTGGCCATACTAGACGTTGAATACCCTCGCTGTCTAGACAATCCTGAACAGCGAGTGTTCGATGACATGTTGCGTTGTCGTCCATAAAAACAAATTTATCACCGACAGCACCACGGAAAAGACGAACATGAGGAAGTAGAACTTCATCAATGTATCGTTGGCCCTATGTAGTCCCATTCGGAACCACATGTAGGTGCGTGCGGCCATTGATCATGATGCCGGCCCACACCATGATACTGCATGTCGGATATCGGTCCTTTTCCTGGATATTTTCTGGACGATAAGCAGTACCACTCTCGCGCCAGATCAGTTGGCGTCTACAATCCGATGACAGACTGAACCTACTCTCATCTGAGAATAGTACGCATGCCCAGTCCTGTTCAGTCAATTGTGATGCTCACGACACCATTGCAAACGGGCAGTACGGTGCTGTCTGGTCAATGGGACACACACAACAGGCCTGCGTGCGTATAGTCCTCCTCCCCCTCAAACGTCTGACAACAGTTTTCGGGAGATCTCTGCTTTCCTGAGGCAGCAAGAAACTGATTTGCCACTTGCTGAGCTGTGGTGCGCCTGTTCCTTTTTGCTGAAAGGACGATATATCTGTCTTCTGCAGGCGCCGTACTTCTAACACGACCTCCCCCGTGCCGTCTACTACACATTCCAGTAGTTTTAAATGATTTCCACAGCCGTGAAACAACGCTATGAGCGATGTCGAACTCCTGGCAACATCTGTTATTTTTTGCCCCCTTCTTCGATCTTTCAATAATTCGGCCATGCATAAAATCATCTATGTGATGTCGGGAAGACATGCCAAAAATTTTAAGTTCGTCTATTAAATCTTTCCCGTAAAACTTTGACTTGAAACAACAACTGTCCACACGCATCAAAACCTTTAAAGCTCTTATGAACGCTATCACGTGATGAACAGACGTGGAGAAAAAAAATTGCATATACTTATACTTCTTCTTACTAATATCCCGCACTTATTCTAATTTTCCACATTTTGCTTTCTTTCATTTTGTGGTTGCTATAGATGATAGTGTTATCCGTCCTTAGCAATTGTCCAGCAGTGTATTTGATTAATCCTTGAGGGGTATAGACAAACAAATGCGATGTTTTGCCAAACCAGCGACACGCAACATATTATTGGCAGTGCAAAAAGCAAGGGTTTTCTAAATTTAAGTCACAGATTGTCATTGTTTGACCTTGTGACTTATTAATGGTCATAACAAATACCAAGCTAATTGGAAGTTGCAAACATTTGAATGGGTAGGTGAGTCTGAAAGAATCATTGGGATCCGTGGTAGAAGTACAACTTCACCTTGAATTTTGCCGCTCAAAATAGTGTCCTTAAGAATATTGCCCATGATTTTTTTATAAACAATAGCGTTTTTTTAAAACTATAGCACCCTGTTTGTGGTATCGCGTACCGAATTATGAATTTAAATCATTCTCGAATCCACTTGAACCCACATAAAAATATCATCAAAATCGGTCCAGCCGTATAGGAGGAGTTCCGTCACATACACAGGCACAAAATAATTATTTATAAAAAAAATATTTGAAAAGATATTAATTAAAAATGCTAAAAAGCATGATTTCTCTGCAATTTTGTAACAATAAAGACGCAGTTTGGCCAGTTTGGCTGAAAATCGATTTTCGACGCCAACTTACGCCATTTTTATAGCAATAACGTTGTTACAACAATGCAGGTGAATATTCAGTTGAATGTTTTTAATTAATATATTTTTAACTAATTGCGATATCGGACCGAATTGTGTATCCAAACCATTCTCAAATCCACTGGAACCACTCAAAAAATTTCACCAAAATCGGTCCAGCCGTTTAGGAGGAGTTTAGTCACATACACATGCGCAGATGAATTTTATATATAAACATATATATGTACATGAACAGTTAAAATCTCAAGTATTTTATTGAAGTTCCGAAATGCAAGTAATATGGCTAGCAAGACTTTTGAATTTGAACTGGAATGTAAATCAACTTTTTTCTACAATCGGAAACCAGCAACACAAATATTATAATTATATAAGTAATACTACACGGTAACAGGAAAATTGATTTCAAAGCGTTTAAAATACATTTTTTTATATTAGGCTCTGAAAAAAATTTAAAATAACTATATATCTTGTTTCTTTTTTAAAAAAAAATTACGTGTGTGTATATATATCTGTTCAATAAGGAAATATACACAGTCTGTGATTTCTTCACAAAGTGACAATGTAACAATCACATAAATTGACAATATAAAAAAAAATATTTTCTTGTTCAATACATAAGATCATAGCAAAACTATAGAATGCTTCCAAAATCAGATAAAAAAAATGCAATAAAGTTCAAAATTAATACAATTTTTGTATTTAAAAAAGGTGTATGTACTGATGACCACACAGGATAGAAGTGATAACTACAAATTTTGTAATATTACTTCAGGGATTAGTTCAGTGAGAATAAAAAAAAGGGATATTAGTATTGGCCAATAAAATAATTTATTCATATGTCTGTACTCATAAAGTAATATTTTTGTTTGAAATATACAATAATATTTGTGAATTAATTGTATTCTAAGAGAAGGAAACAATAGAGGTCTATGATAGCTGAAATAGATTATAAATATTTTAGATACAAAATTTTATTTAAATATCTATAAAAAAATTCCGTCAAGCGTGGTGCCGTACTTCCTCGTGCTTTCATTTGGATCATTTTACATAAATAAATTAAATAGTGATTTTAAAAAATCAACTAAAGGCTTTGATTTTCTTTTCAAATATCCACTTTAAAATTCCCACTTAAAACCATTGGTAATTGTTCAGAAAACCCGATACGGATTTGTGAATTTTGGTTGTAATTTAACAATATTCAATTCTATCCATGATTTAGTTTAGGCAAACGGATACTAAGACAGGTAGTTGATTGAGAAGAGTCACATTCAGGTCACAAAACCTTTAAAAAAGGGATTTAATCAGAAGATCTATATCACATAATATCTCGTTATACTATATCTTTTGTCATTGTATGGCAGTTTTGTACAAGTATATCCGGTGCTGCTGCAAGGTAAGTCTTCTTATAATCATATTTTTTTTCTTTTGTATTTAAATTATTTAATGGAACTTTTTCTTAATACATGTATACTTAATTTTGTTATTTTGAATTTTTAGTTGTTTTAATTTTTTTTAGACAGAAAGTATATTTAAGTTAAGTGATTAATAGAACTATTTGTACATTGCTATTCGGATTCGCTAACAAAAATAGATTTTTGTTCTTAAATTCCCTGCAATATTTTTTGCTAATGATAATTATACTCTTTACTTAGTTCTATAAAATGTGTCCTCTTTCAATTCCTACTATTAGCTAAGCATTTCTATATATTTATCTTGTTGGAATTTTCAATCGTTAATAAAATACATTTATAAAATAATAAAAATAATACGATTATAAATGAATAAAATAGAATCACACACACATATTTAGCAATTTTAAAGTCTTGGTTTCTGTGCAAACAAGAGATGCAATATATAATAAATTCCTCTAAAAATCAAAATGGATCCCTTAAAATTTAAGTTTGAGATAGTTGAAGCGTTATCAGTCTCTCCACTTACTAACTAAAGTATTTTAACTGATTATGAAAATAAAAGATTGTTGTAATTTCACTCAAAAAGATCGAAGCATTATAATCCACCTGCTATGCATGTCATGGCTTTTATCCTGGACATTCCAGGATAAAAGGCATGACATGCATAGCCATTTTCGATATGTTGATGACATTCCAAGGCCTCGCAAGCGGAAATTTGAAAACTACGAAAGCAGTGAAAACATGTTGTGAAAAATGTAAATGTTATTTATACTTGTAAGAAACAAAACAAAAGATTTTTACAGTACATAAATACTGAATTAATAAAAGAGTTAATTATACATCAATAATGCCTTATTTATAGCAATTTTAGTTGAATTAAGATTGTACCTTCATCAACTTAAAGCTAAAATTGTATAACTCGCAAAATTTCTTAGGTGATCTGTTTCACAGATAAAGCCCAACCCACACGATCGTGCGGGTAAAGTCTACATTTCAGGGGGAGGTAGGAATTTTTTACTTATGTTTTCCAGTGTCATTGGGGTTCATATAGATTTAATAACCAGAAGAATTTAATATTTAAATCTAAAAATAGTTCGAGTCTCTTAAAGAAATATTATTGATTATACACATTATGTGTGTGTGTATGTGTGTAGTATAATTCCCTTTTTAATTTCAACCTGAATAATTTTTATGATCCTTTCCTTCAGGATCGATCGCGTTTAAATATTTAACTAGCTTAACCATATAACCGGGATTTAATCATATTTCTTTTAAGAGTAACATTGCGTTAGAAAGCCTCGAGCGATAGCTTTCCGCCAATCATAACCTCCGTAAGAAGTCACGTGGAATCTCCCTCCCTCTTTGGTGTTTTGTCTTCATCATGTATTAATCAGCTGCAGCTAGTGCATGTGTTATTTGTGTTTTGTGTATTCTTGTCTTCTTCCTGTTACGTAGAAACGTAAAATGTAGTAGGTAATTTTATATATTTGTGTGTGACCAGTAATTAAAATTGGATGCTAATTTAGATTTTTTTTGCATTGAATAATCCCGTTACATCAAACCCAACCTGGATAATAAAATACATAAAATCACCCCATTCGCCCGCATTATATGTATATATACTTCGCTAAAAAAGTATTATGATCACTCGACACTTATACGAAAAACTATTAACACGTAATGCAGGAATAACGAACCATTAATTGCGTTGTGTTTTATTTGCAGAGAAAATGGGGAAAAAACTTGATTTAAATGAGTTTAAACTATTAATGTTTGTAGGCGCTCGGAAAGTTGAAACTGGTATAAAAAAAACGGCAGAACTTGGGAAGTGTTCAAAATCAGCAGTTAATAATGTTTACAAAGAGGGTAACTGTAAGCAGGGAACCAAGTCTCAACATAAGGATTGTGGTCGTTACAGGCAACAGAAAGTTCACTTGAAAAGGAGAAATGCGAAAGTTGTAAATTCAATCAGCAGAACAACTGTACGTCAAATTGCGCGGATTCTTTATCAAAGAGCAACTGTAAACTTATTTAAGTGAACTGTTTACCGCACGTTACGCCCTATGGTGTATGATTGCAATTGGTTCGAAAACCTCTACTTTCGGCCGTGAACAAGAGAAGACGTCTCCAGCTCACAAAGGAATACAAGGATTGAACAGTAGTTGACTTGAAAAGCATGTGGTTCGATAAATCACGTTTTCAACTACACGATGCAGATGACAGGAATGAAACAGAATGAAAGCATGGCTCGCCATTATTGCAACAATTCTTCAAGCTAGTGAATACAGTGTTATAGTTTGGAGGATGTCTTCTTCGCACTGCATGGGTTCATTAATTCATGTGGAATTTCAAGGGTGTTAAAGTATTATCCCAGATCAAGTACATCCTGCTTTGCAGACATCGTATACATTTCCAGGTAGGAAAACATTCAACAGGACAATCATTTCTACCATACAGCTGAAATTGTCCGCGGAAGGTTCGAAGAGTATGACAGAGACTTCACCTGTTACAGTTCTCTTGCAGAATCAGCAGATCGCAATTCAATTGAGAATTTGTGGAATGAGTTAAAATAAAATAGGTCATCAGAGAGAGTCACATTTGAAACCAGTGCCATTCAATCTGAAGGCATTGAAAAGTGCAATTAATAGGATATAGTCTCAGATTTCTCATGCTACCCGCCAACATCTTATACAGTCCATGCCAAGAAGAATTCGTGCAGCACTAAGGACAAGAGGTGGTCCAATATTGTAATTAGATTGGACAATCAGTGTGTGTATATACTAATTACTCATGTCTAAAATTAAGGTCACAAATACAAAATCTAGAAAAACTTATGAACTATTCATTAATTTGTCACGAAATTCGGAAAACAGACGCATTACAGTGTGAAAAAGATTATATCAATATAACCATATAGAAAAAATTTTAATTTTGAATTAAGAACAGGATATATCAAAAAGTGTGCAATTATGAATCAGAGAAAAGCCTTAACTTGCTGAATTGCTGTCTAATTTGAAGTGTGACCACCGTGTAGGGAAAACAAGCTTCATAATGAACTGTAATATTGTTTATGAGGATTGCAATAAATATTTGTGGCAACAAAGCTCATTCTTTTAAAAGCATGACTCAAAGTCTTGTGTGTCAAAGGGATACAACTGGACGTCGGGCGTAAAGGACAGTCTCTGCAAGACTGCTGTAGACAGTTTGACTGGAAATTCTTATTTCGGGCACATCAGCAAGGTCGCGAGCAAGCTAAGAAGACGTTGTCTACCTATGCCATCTAGCACTTAAAGTCAAGTAGTAGCAATCCTATGCAGATATTAATGCTCTGTGGTGACATCGGCTGATCTTCCTGGTGACAGTACCACTTGTGTGTGTTTGGCATTGATTTCACATCCGGGTTACTACTTTCGAGCCACTGCAACGATCGAGCTACCTCCGCTGGAGACGGGCCAGCTTCAAGCATGCAAACGTCTCTGAATCTCAAGAAATAACCTAAATGGTTACAAGAAGTCATCCTCACTGCAAACAGGCTAATTTGTTTGTTTTAATGCAATATTCACAAAACTGCAGGAAAAAATCTCATATGCTTGAGCGGTCTCAATCCAGTAATTCTGCAAAAACTCTCTCTAGCGCTAAACAGCCTCTTTTCCTAAACTAAAGGTCGATATTGTACTACACGTTCTTCAAAATATACAAAATACAAATTCTAAAAGTTTTTCTTTAGGTAATTTAACATTATGGCGATAAACGTGTGTCAACTTAATTTTGGACATCAGTTTATATGTTGTATAAACTGTTGCAAAAAGTTGTTTGTGTTTGTCTTCATATTTTTATGTTTTAGATGCTTTATTTCACTTCCGTCTATTGAATTGATGTAAATGTTTCTTTAAAAATCCTACAGTGAACAGCCTTTGCTTAAAAGAAGAAAATACTTTACAAGGTATAAGCCGATTATGCCCTAATGAGTCTGGCTCCGCTCATATCACGTGGTATTCGATGATTCTTTCTTTTTTTTTCAGAAAGAACTTTTTTTTGTCATGACATTGGTACTTAAAGCTAGTTTTTTCGCTGTTACTTAAATGTTACATTTACTTCTCTAACAAATCTACAAAAAAAGAAAAAATCTGCACAAAAGGAGGATTAGAGGTTTCATTGCCAGCAATCCTGATATAATTTTCTTCTTAAGCCCTTCGAAAAAAAATCTAAGCTTATTTATCGAGAAAAATAAGTAACATCTCAACTTGTCGTGGTCGATATATTTGTTAACTACTTGTCTTAACTAAATAGTATAGGAGTATTCCTATAATTTAATACAAGAGGGAAAATGTGCATGTAAAAATGTTTAAGCATAACAAACACTTTAAATAAGTCTAAGTAATTTGCAAAAGTGTATTATTTACTGAAAATGAGGATTATGAAAAGAACTTTTTGAAATATAAATTTCTTGTGAGCCAAGAAAAAAACACTCTAAAAATATGAACAAACAGAAATATCCGGTTTACTTTAAAATCTTTTTAAACAGTTTTCGGTAATTGAGAAACATACAAGTATTGTGAAATCAAGAATTCAATATTAAGTGCACTTCATAGTAAAATATGAAAGGTAATTATTTCTGAGTGGATAAATAATCATGTTTTTACTTCAAAAATAATTTTTTTCTCTTTTATTAATTAAAAATAAATAGTAATGTATACAAAACTTAAAAGTGGCATGTAAAACTTTTGATATAGAAATAGAACACTCTTCAGAAATTTGTATACCCTTAAATAAATCTTTCATTACGTTAAAAATGGAATTTTGTTTTCTTGTTGTAATCTTTCCTTTAATTAATTTTACCCTTAATTTGAGACACGTAATTATAATTATCTGATGGAAGAAAAAGTTAAAATTTAAACAACACCCGATTAATCTACTTAATAAATAATAATTTATGATGTTATTGTTGGTTTATTATTACTAATTGATATCCTTTGTCTAAAAATTTTTAAACTATGTGCTAATTAAATTCACCTAACCTTGGCATTATTTATATTATTTTCGCATTAAAACTTATTTACACAAAGCACTGTTAAGGGGACGTTGTTTTACCTTTAAATTAATTATTAGCAAAAGTTTTTTTCCGTAGAATTCTTATTAAAGGATAATATACATTTGTTATCCCAAATTGTGGATACAAACAAAGCATGTAGTTTAAGGACTAATAATTGATTTTTTGTTAAGATATTTTGCAGTAGAGCAAAATATAACTTCATAAAGTAAGTAAGCAAAAGGGTTTTTTTTTTATAAAATATATAAACGATACTACGAAATCGATAAAAACCAGGACATTTCATACTTTTAGAATATAATCCGAAAAACAATAAGACCAAACCTATAGTTTCAATGGAATCTAAGTCTGGAAGTGATAAAAATAATGATTTTCATGGGAGGAGAAATTGCATTATTCTTACAGCAAGAACTTAAATATTGAAAAGTTCATTAGGATAGGCACGTCAAACACGTTGTACCCTTTGTATATAGTTTACGTCCCGCTAAGACAATTTACGAATTTTTGAATTTCAAGCTTTTATGCATTTTGAAATTTATTTGAGTTAAACTTTTTTTAAAATTCACAACTCATTTGCCTGTTAATTCTTGTTTTAAAAGAAATTCTGTTTGAGATACAGAGTTAACTTTGAGATTAAAAAATATTGTACATGCTTTACTAAAGATTTTTATTATTTTTGTATAGTAAATTATTTTTGGCACGGTAGATAAAAACTTTCGTTACGCAAAGAACGTAAGGTAGGGATGTATGTGTGTATGTGTAATTAGGTATGAGGGTTTGCCTGGATCTAGTAGTATACCAAAATGAGTAAATGTATAACTAAATGGCAATTTAAATAGTTCGCATGAATTTATAGGATTACCTTTTCAACAACACGTAGAAAAGCATCAGCTGAGTGTATACGAGAGTACAAACGTCGTAGAAGAAATGTAGTTGAGTCCGAACTAGTTTAGGAACCACACCATCAAGTACCATATGGTGAAGAAAAATGCAGATGCTACTCTGCCTAATTATAGCGATTTTTATCGTCATCGACTTGCTCATGAAGAAATCAAAATTAACAACAAGCCTTTGATAACTTAACTATACAATTCAATACATATAAGCCAAAGAAGTTAACTCATACAGCATGTTCACACTCATACACGCACATTTTTTATTAAATTCTTAAATTCAATAATGCATATTGTTTACTATTAATGACACTGCGATTCGTCGTATGAATGACTTTTATTTATCCCTTCCTCCTTCTTTCTTTGAAATGTCCAATCATTGAAAACTGAACAGCTTGGTGTCAGAAGTAGTTTCGGAGCAGTATATATATTTAAGGTTAAGAAAAAATATACTACAATATGTTTGTGTCCAAAACAAGAATAAAATATTATGCAAGATAAATAAAAATTCTATTTTATTTCTTCAGAAATATAAGAAAAGGGAACATGAATATCCGTTGTAAAATCTTCGAGAAGACAAATTGTCGGAATTGAAATTAATTCTTAAAAAACAACAAAGTGTATTTACTAAATTTGCTGAAGACTACATCACTACTGCAAAAATGAATTATATAATATCATATTTAATAGTGAAGTATTACATCAAGAATCAATAAAAAAAATTTAAAAAATAAAATAAAGAGTTTAAGTCGAGATACTGTACCTAGCAGAGTTAATGAAACAGCCAAGAATTTAAGAAATCAGCATAAATGAACAATATAAACAATGTCGTAGTTGAGTGGACGCTGTATCAACATTCCTTGAAGCTCTTTTTTTGGAAAATAAATGAAAATCATCTTATCCACATTAAACTTACTAGAAAGTATTAAAATAAGTGTACATATGGTTGTTGTTGTAACTCATGCCACCTGATCGGCAAAGGCCAGATCAAGGGCCCACGAAGTTCATCATGGCAATGGGCTATGTGACGCCTGTCGTTAGCCGTAGCTTTGAGAAACTTACAAGTGACAGAACGATTTAGCTCGATTTCATCCCAATTTAGAGGGAGAACACCATGGGGGTAGTTAGAGGCCTCCCACCTCTTTTCCACTTCCACCAACCTCACGAAAGGACTTGCGGCTCGACGGTTATTGAAAGCACCCACATGCCGCGAAGGCACTATACATTTACAAACATTCATGTCTTCTCCGGGATTCGAACCCACTCCCAATGGCACAGCAGTCAGCGTCGCTGACCAGATACCGGATGGGTGACATATGTGTACATAAACGTACGTATTAAAAAAACTGGGTCCTTGTTGTTTGGATGTCCCGTATATCATTTACTCAAATGATACGGCGGTAGCTAGGACCCTGGATATTAACATTTCTGGCCTATTCTGATTTGCAATCGATGAAATGGCAGCTATTCGAAATTTCACTGATGACCGTTTTTATTCGGGGACGGGATAGTGAAAAATAATTGAGGACCTTATTGAAATTATTTTTTATGCATAATACACCTCTAGAACTGATATTTTTGAAGACCTTATGGAAGTTTTCAAAAATTATAAGTTACCATTGGAAAAGATGGTTTGTCTTGCTACTGAAGATGCACCTACTATGGCTGATATTACTAAATGAGTTGTTGCAAGATTAAGAGAAATATGCAAACAACACATGGTAATAATATAATTTTGCACATTTTCATAGTATCACTCAGCAGAATCAAAATACTGTAAAACAGATATGTTTAAAAATCGTCATTAAAATTGTAAATTATATTCGAACACATAGACTTAATCACTGTCACTTCGTATCATTTCTGGAAAGATATAAAATGTCAATAGACCCATTTACCATATAATACGGAAATACTATGTTTTTTTGAGTGAAAGAGGGTTAACACGATTTTTTGAATTGCTGGACAAAATCATAGTTTTCTTTGAAAAAAAAATTATAAATGCGCTAATCTAAGACATGAAGATGGATAAAGGACCTGGCTCTCTCAATTGATATTACGAGCCATCTTAATAAACTTAATCTTAAGTTTTAAGGCAAAAATTATGTTGCTACAAATGTATTTAATAATTTTAATGTTTTCAAACAAATATTATTATTTCTATAAAAACGAACAGGAAAAGAAAACGAGTCTCACTTTGGAAACTGTCAACATCTATTGAATAAATCATCTAAATTAAAATTTTCAAAATACACTTATGGACAAACAAATTAGCGCATCAAGAAGGAGTCGTCAAATGTAAACGAAATTTTACATACGTTATGACTACTTTGATATGAGTAAATGATTAGAAAATCAAAGAAAAAGGATCATTTATTTCAGAGAAAAAAGCAAAAAAACGGGAAAATTTAATACCCTGTTGAACCCCATCTAGCGTGAATGCACGTAGCAATACGATCGGGCATTGATGCATACAAGTTATGTATGATATCTTGAGATATTTCGGACCATTTTTCTGTAACCTTGCCTCTAGTTAATTCAAACTTGTGGGATGCCCAACTCGCCATCCCAAATGATTCCAGATATGCTCGATTGGAGACAAATATGGGGACTAGACAGGCCAAGGAAACTAGTTACCGTGTGGAGACAGTCTTATGACACCCTTGCCGTGTGAGGCCGAGCATTGTCTTGTTGAAAAAGTGGCTCCTGGGAGCCGTTTTAAAAGTGGCAACGTGTGGCGTTGCAGGATGTCATAGACATACCGCTGGACTGTCATGGCACCATGGATCAATACTAGGGTTGACTAGGCAATGGCACCCCATACCATCACACTAGCTGTGGGAGTGGTGTGTCGCTGTAAAGCAAGCAAAGGCAGGATTGAAGCGTTCACCACGAGGACTCCTCACACGAACGTGATTGTCATCATTTCTGAGATTAAATCTGGATTCGCGCGTCGCTAAAGACGACCTGGTTAAATACCGCTACAATCCGATTTCCTCATGCGATGGATGGACGTCAAGGGCAGCACACGTAATGAGCACCGTGATCCTTCAGCCCGGTGCTTTTGTATGGTTCGAGAAGACACAGGGGGCCACTAGTGAAGGTGCCACATGTACCTGGCGGCTGATGAAGCAGTTGTCTGAACGCGTGCATTTCTTATGATTTGGCGGTCTTCTGGACGACTGGTCTGTCTATGGTGTCCTGAGCCTGGTCTCGAATCATCTGGTCCCAACACCTCACAACACAATCAGAGCGGTCTAATTGACGAGCTACTCACCTAGATGACCACTCAGCTTCCATCTCATGCTGATGATTCTCTCCCTCTTAAACTGCGACAGCTGCTTATATTATCTTCGAAAACGGCGTGATGGCATGACTACCTCATCTCTTGCTTTGTAAACGATTCAGCACACTCAAACAAGCTTTGGTTACCTGTTTTATATTCCATGGAGAACGATGTTAAACGCCCTCTGCCGGATATACGTAATGCGCAATCACGCTGCATTTCTAATGTGATTTGCGTATCTCACCTACATATACCATTCATGCCAAGTTTCGTTACGATTCCGCAATTATTTCTTGGTGAGCTAATTTTTTGGTCCTTGAGTGTATGTTGACAAAATTAAATTGTTATAAATGAAATTAGATTGAAAAATTTATGATTTTGAAAGCCGTGAATTTCGATTTTTTCTTTTTACTTCAGCTCGGTCAATAAATATTGAAATTTCTGATTAAGACTTGCGAATGGAATTAATCGAAATCCTATTCGATTCTTTGTTCAAGCAAAAATCAATGGAAGTTGATATTCGTGATACTTATGCATATTTCTATGCGCATCAGTTTTTTAAAATGTTATCATTTATTGCACGTGTGATGGCTATGTTTGGAAGCACTTATTTATCCGATGAATAATGTTTTAATGAAACAAAACTTTTTTTAAATATCAAATGGTTGGAAACCAATCAAAACTTAGCATCAGTTTAAAAAATTACGTTAGCTCAATATCCTAAACCAAATTTTGATGTCCATTTGTGTGAAAAATAATGCCAAATATCTTATAAAAAGTAATTTTAAACTGTATTACTTATAACTTTTAATTTTGTTTTTATAATTTTATTTTTTGTCTTTTGTAAAATATTCATAGTTTAAGTTTTAAAAACAACATGAAAAAAAATAAAACGAATATGTATGTATATAATGCGATGCATTGAGCTTGACATTGATCCTAATATATAAGCACATAATATAATCATTTTTTAAATCATATTTTATAATATTTTTAATGTTGAGCATATATATATATATATATATATATATATATGTGTGTGTGTGTGTGTGTGTGTGTGTGTGTGTGTGTGTGCGTGTGTGTGTGTGTGTCAGAACATGCGCAAATCAAATATGCAAAAGAGGAAATTCGCCAATTTCCTTTGAAAGATGGCGCTGTACCATATTTCAACGTTCACCGGTAGCATATACAACTTCTAAAACCGATAGTTAGAGCATAATGGTATTCTAAGAGGCATATAAACAAAATCCAAAATCACTTAGAGTTTATCAAAATTTCACAGCATTCGCTTCAGTAATTAAATTTTTACAGTATCATGTAATCAAAAATTAACGCAAATTAAGATATCAAACTAAACAATCCATTAAAATGCTATGAGAAGAAAGTAAATCATTATTTATTCAATGAAATTATCATATGATGTACTCAATATGCAAACCATCAGATGCAACCGCATGCATGAAAACAGTAAATGTAAAACAGCATGATCCACTGTCACATTTAAAATCTCTTTTTTGATACATATCACATATCTCGTTATGCTAGATTTCAATTCAGCAACAGAAGAAAATTACTATTTATAAACCATATCTTTCAGATGTCCTCACTGCTAAAAATTGCGAAGATTAAGGTCTGATGAACGTGGAGGCCAGGTATTTTTGAAACCTCTGCTTATGACTTGGTCCGCACCAAAATTGTAGCAACTTTTTAACAGGTTTAGCGATGTGAAGGGGTGCTCCTTCTTGTATAAATACCGTGGTTTTTAAACAATGCCTCTCTTGCAATGCTGGAATAAATTGTTCTCTCAATATCGCTACTCATTGTGGTCTTGTTTTTATACTGATCTATGGGCTTAAAATGTGCATATATGCCGTCAATAAGCATTAAATTACGGCACGGCACCATCTATTGGGTGAAAATGGCGATTTTTTTTTGTTTGCATATTTGACTTGCGCATGTTCTGACACGTGTAGATACCAAATTTCATTGGAATACTTCTGGAAGTTTTCTCTCCAGCACCTCTTGAACACTTTCAGTATAATTATGGTCACCCTGTATTTATATGCAGCGCGCAACTTAAAACAAAATCGATCATGTTACTTAATATTATTTTAGTTTGACATGCCTATTTGAGACCAGAAACGGTGACTACAATAACATTCATCTATGCCCCCTCTCCTCTAAGAAATCCTTGAGAAGCTGAGTTCTAAGATTTTGAGTTTTTACTATGAGGTTTCACGCATAAAAGGAAGCGAGAACATTAAGAGACATCACCAGAGAGATTAAAGAAATCTTTACATAATGTTCAAGAATGCAATCATTTTATTATGTGTTATCAAACCCTCAGAAACAAACTCATGGCTATCATATATGATGTCCTCAAAACGAAACTACTCTTCCTTCAAAGTAGCCGCCCTCATGATTGAGGTAAGGGTGGTTTTCTTCTTATTATTATTGAGAAGCAATGAGGTTTTAATAAAATTAAACAATTAAGACCATATGTTTTCAACCTTTATTGTGTCCATGGGTTATGTTCTCGTCTTTATAAAACTAAGAATGTCTTTTATGGTACACTAGGATGAAAGAGTTTACTGATTGCTCTAGGGCTAACAACCTTTCTCATGTAGTTGTTTTTATGTAATTCACTTAAGAAACTGTTGTTCCAGGCACTGTAGCGAGAATAAATTAGATATTTTGATCCTTTATTTGCTAATGACATCAAGTATTTCATATTATATATTGATTTTCTGCAATTATCATAGATCTTGGTCTAATTCTAGACTTCCAGGTAATTACAACTTAAGTTGGGATTGATTAATTAACCTAGTTATATCTGGACACCTACATTATAGACAATCGTAATCATCGAGTGACAATGACATCCACTTGAGTCTCGTAAGCTTTTAGTGTGCTTCCACCTTTCAATTTCAATCTAGCGTCATATTTATTCTAAAAACCCATTTTGCCTATAAACTAAAACTCTTATTTTCGTGTAAGTAGAATTTAATTCTATGACACCCATTCTCCATGTGATAGCGTATTGAGCTTTCATGCCATAGGTCTGGAACTCCAAGCTGGGCGTGGTCGACTCAGCTTGTCATCCCTTAAGTGGTTTGATAAATGAATATCAAGCTTGCTTCGGAACTAAACTCTGGGTATTTCACGTCTGACTAACCAACTGACCCGAACATCTGCTCACGCATTTCAACACCCAAGGTCAAGAAAACTGAGATGCACACAGTAGGCCTTAGCCCCCCCCTCCCTCCATGGTATGGTGCGCCACTGAGTTTTCTATAATTCTATGTATTAAATTCCCAAACTGAAAGAGAAAATTATGACATTTGAATATAATAAATCGTTGTGTTTTAAATTATTTAACATTTTAGATGCCTGTGCTACTTTTACCGCAGTATTCATATATTTAATATTAGATACAGAGGTGCAATTTGTATTGAGACTTAGGCGAAAAACTGCTCCACATTTTATTTTCATTGAATTCTTAAAGCATTTCTTTCTTCAAAATTTTTGCTTTTCTCCTATTATTTTATATGAATATTTTTGAAGAGAAGAATTCAAGTCATAAACGACAAAAATCGATTTTTTTTATTAAATAGGTTATTTCTCGTTAGGTTTCACGGTGTAATATCGTGAAAAAAAGTGTATCTCCAAAAACGCTTGTTATGTATGATTAAAAGGAGAAAAAAAAGTTAACATTGGAGTTAACTATGAAATTCTAAACATTTTTTCCGTCCCTAAAAATGCAGGAACTAAACGAAATGTGAGTGGAAATAAATTAACGGATTCCTATTACAGTATTTTGATTTAGGGATCAAAAAGGATTATCTTCCTAAAATCTTTTACATAGCAAATATTTAAAGTAGATCAATTTTCGATAAGAATAATTCTCGGATCACTTTTTCTAACAGAAAAACATTATTTTCAGTGCAAATGTTTATGAAGATTTCAAGAAGCTTTTGACGATAAAAAGATGATAAAATATATAAATTATGATTTTATACACAATTTTTTAATAAAATTCAAATAGAAAAATAAGTTTTACTAAAATATTACTATTCCTAATACTATTCTTACTAAACTATACAACTATCTACTATTTCTGTTTAATAATAAGCAAATATAGAAATTATAAAATTAGTTAAATTTATATTTATCTTTATTGCTCTAGAAAAGTACGAAAAAGATTTCAAATGCATTGCTTTTCTGTGTTTCTTATTTTAATACATTTATTAATTTAAAAGTATCTGGTACAAATTGATTGACCTTAATACATAAATAGAAACATTAAATCATTTCATATAACAGTTTCTTAACATTTTTAATATAAAACCATGTAAGTAAAACAGTAAATAAAATCTAAAAGAAAAAACGGCAAATAACGAGAATTATTCTCTCTTTCGCTTTACTATTATTCCAAGAATTAAATATTTAGATTAAAATATTTATCTTATTTAAATAAGTAATTGTTTATGCGAACGAAGCATAAAATCGTGTGGCAAAAAATAAACAAATAAAATTTTTTTAAAAAATTGCCACCGACAAATGTAACTTATTCTGAAACAAATTAATTTTTTATCGACTTGGATGAATTCATTACCGTTTTTTATTCACATATGTGTTTTTATGTTCAACTTTAGGTTATAATTTATGTTGTTTTTTCATGTTCAACTCGTATGTATTGAAAAATATTTACACTTATCTTAATAAAATAAATCTGTAATGAATTTCAAAATTCTTTTTCAGCAAGCAAAAAATTTTAGTCTCATTTCTCGAACAATGAAAATTTATTTAATTTTCAGGGTTTTAGAAGTACACTAAAATAAAAATAATTATTATTCATTTTTTTTTAATTTTTAATTTTAATGTTTTATTAAAGAAACAAATATTTCTCCTTATCTTCTTAAAAGAAAATCCACGTAATATTGTAAGACATTATCTTCTTTTTTTTGCATATGACTTTTCACAAATTATTTATATAAAAAAATTGTGTGAATTTTGAAATTTTAGCAAATATATTTTAGCATTTAAATGGTCAATGAATGAAATAAATTCTGTGTGTTTGGAAAATTTTACTTTTAAGCAACATATTTCCGTTAGAACAGAATCAAATAACAAATAAAGTCAACTCTCGATAATTCGAACTTTCGATAATACGAACCTCTCTCTAATTCGAAGTATATGCTCAGCCCCTAGAAAAACTCTTGATATTTCGAACTAAACCATAAGTTTTGTATACTAATATTTCGAAGTAAAATTTGTGGTTGGCCAGACTACAACACGCGATAATAAGTTATCCTATAAAACTCGATAATTCGAACCTTCAATATTATGAAGTTAGATTCACGTCCTGTACCTTATTATCCCACCAGCGGTTTTTTTACTGAACTTATTTTCGTCCAAATTGCATGTTGATAGAATAACTACTTTGTTTATTATATATTCCGCCATTTGCTACAGAATTTTGATTTATTCCTAAGCCATCTAATTTTTCTTTTCCGTTGATACCAAAGCTTTAGATGGATAAATGCTTCTTTAATTCACTGTGCAGTAATTGATGCTTCCTTTTACAAGTATTGCAAAAATACTTTGATTTGCGTTGAGTATTTATTACTAATAATGAGTCATTTAAACAGGTGTTTTAAATTAAAACACTCAAACTACATGCAAGATTATTCAGCAGAATTGTTTTATGGCAGAGAATTGAAAGCGAGAAATAAAACCTTTATATAAATGGTACGAGGCAAAAGACAGGAGAGAGACGATTTAACTTTATTCTATTATTCTTTAAAAGCGGTAAGGTGCCACTTAAGAATTGCTCCACGTGCCATAGTTGTCAACCCCTGAATATACCCTATAGCTGAGTGTGAACAAATACGCCTTGTGTTCATTTTTTTCCAAATTTTAAATTAAAAATATTATTTTACTAAAGTTGTGGTGATTAGATTTCTTACCCGTTAATATAAACCTTTGGGCCATTTTACACCTTACCCTCAGTGTCGACTTATTTTCGCGAAAGGAAGGACATGTCAAAAGTAAAAAGAAAGCAAAATGTGATATAATCAGTTGAAGAAGGTGAGATCGATGCAGCCAAAGCATTTTGAAACCCACTGAGCAACTATTCCAAAGAATAAAGAGAAAATCTTTAGTGCATCTCTTCGAGTAGAGTGAGAAAACGCGTTTGAATTTTCCACGTCTTGAACAGTGTTTTAGTATGGAGGAGACAGAGAGTCGAGGACAGAATATTCCGATGGGTGGCCTTTATTGAAGGAAAAGGGCTAAAGCATTCGCCAAAGAATTAGAATCGAGTTTTTGCTAGCGAGGATGGCACAAATTTTAAGAAAAGGAATGAGATAATCTTCAAAAAAAATGTGCAGAGAAAGATCAAGTGTCGACATTAACGTTTTTCTCAGTGGCAGAACTCGCTTTCGATCTAAAAAGGAGTACGAACCACGTAACATTTTCAACACGGATGAAACCGGACTCTTTTATGAAAAAAACATTTACATTCAAAAAAGAAAATGCCATGCAGGAAATCATAGTTTAACATTTTACTGGCTATAAACATGGATGGCTCAGAAAAGATTAAATTTTAAATAATCTGCAAAACTTAAATAAACTTGTTCCTACCAAATACACTCAAACAAGAAGGCATGGATGACCACCGAACTTTTAATGAATGGTTGGTCCAACTGAACTCGATATGAAAAATAGATACGACATATTCTCTTATTTTTAGACAACTGTATGGTGCACAATTTTATCAAATGTGAAACCCCAATTTTCCCCTCAAAACTCAACCTCAAAACTTCAGCCAAAATATCATTAATTTTAAAAACTTTTATCGTCGTGAAGCATTTGATAACCTCGAAAATCAGCAGAATGTAACTAATTATTTAATTTTAATCATGATTGGGTTTTGAGAGCTGTACTCTACAAACAGCTGTTTTAAAAGTCATTAATCTAGTTGATGCGTGGACGATACATTCACAATTTTTTAAAACCATCCCTTTTAAGCTTTTACTGTTTTATTTGACGACTTCGGAAACACGGAATGGGGATTTCTGAAGCTGAAATTGTGGCTTTGGATCACAATAATGCAGAAATGATGAAGACGAATAGGAGGAGTTGACTCCGGTAACTCTGTCAGAAGCTAAAGAGTCACTAAACAAACTACGCAACTTTTTTTCAAAATCATGTTGATGCAGACATTTTACAGGCTTCATTTGTTCTAGAAAATCTATTGACAAATTTAAATTGAATGCCTTAAAACAAAAAAAAAAAGATAACACATTTTTCGACAAAAGGATTATTTAAATAATATGTATATTCTTTTAATAGTTGTTTTTCAAAATATATGACTTTTTTAACTTCTGTTTTATTTTTATACTGTATAAATGTACTTTTAAAAAAATATGTACTGTTGCTTTTATTACATAGTTTTAAATTTAAATGTGTTAGAAAAAAACTTTTTCATTGTATTTTGAGAGTTTTTTTTTTTACCCTATAATTCCTCTTGATGATTCGAAGTTTTCATTGGTCCTCCAATCAAATCGAACGACTGTACATTTTTTATACATATGTGCATCTGTAAATACTTAAGTACTAACAATACTAGTGTGATTTTACGGAGTGTCATATATCTGTTTCATTATTGCCTATCTATTTATATTTTACTCTCGGTCGGGTTTTTTTTCTAAATTAATTTACCTTTTTCTGTAACGGAAAGTAAAGTACCAGATCTATATTATTTATAAATATGGGTAACGAAAAGTCAGCAAATAAAACTTATTGCTTCAAAATTCAAAAGGAAACAAGGATTCAAAGTTATATGAATTGAAAATATTAGTTTCTTTTAAGCTTCATGCGAAGTTAATCTCACTAGATATATTACTTATATGTAGAAAATTTTATGAAATTCTGTATTAAATAAATATCTATATTATTAAGCACACTGTAGTTCTTTTTTCTTCTGTAAGATATAGAATAGACCATACTAATCACATAGTAGAAAGGGAAATGCTATTTCATCAGTACCTAATCTTGGTTAAAGCATATCAATAACTAATGTTGTTGTTTTCATGTCCTTCCCAAAGGGAAGGAATGTAGGTTGACAGAGCCTGAGACATGTTGAACTTCTTTACGATAGATGGCGATACTCCCTATTTCCACCTCCGCAATTTAGACATGGAACTGCAGAGGCGGGAAATATTCTCTAGCCCCCTGCACTCGTTGTTTCTGCTGCGACCGCCCACAAGACTTTCGGGCCCACTGATTTGACGAGCGCTTACTCCGTGTGGACCTGAAGAGTATTTGGTTGCATCGGGCATCGAACGCAGGCCTTCCGTTCTGGAGTCCGATGCTCTAACCACTAGGCTACACACGGCGCTATAAATAGCTAATACATTTTATTAAAAAAAAATTAGCAATCTAACCAGCAATTTCTGAGCGAAAATGAAGTACATAAACCAACCATATGTAACCAACATTTTCATGAAACGAAAAAAAACGAGGAACTTCATTAAGGCAATAAATTTCAAGTAATTTCAAATATAAAGGTTTTATATATTTGTAGACCAAGGCATCCAAGTTTTTGAGGTCACCCATTCCTGGTTGGCATATCATGAGTTTCAGCATAGTACCACTGAAGAACCACCATGTAGAGGATGCTGCTGCTGGGCGTTAAATCTGTCCTCAAACGTCCTTCGGTGGTGTGGTGCGAAAGTTAGGAGAAGGAAATGCCAGCTCAGGTGTCGTCCTCGTCACTTGACCATGATTTAAAATTACAAGGCTTGTTGTCAAAAGCCCTCTTACAGCTTTAAAGCGTGTTTTTTTTTAAAAAAAACTCTCACTTCACGTACACATATACATACACAAAATAATGGTTTCGAAAAATGCATCATTAATTCTGGTATTGATGATAGTAATTGACTTATATATATTAGTTATTAAAAACATAAATATATATTTATTTTGTTCATAATTATGATGTGGAGGATTATAGAAACATAAAAAATTGTCACAGTTCACAGAAAAGCATTATAGAAAAAGGCTAAAAATATGAGCGGTGATGTTCACTTGTATGTTGAAATAAAACATAGGAAATTAGGCAAAAAGTCAAAGTGACCTTTATAGATTGACTAGAAACTACATCTCTAGTGTTAAAATTTTTTCTTGGTAGTGTATTTATAAATGTATTGTTAAAAATTTAAGATAATAAAATGTTATCTCTTTTACCTATCTCTTTCCAGTAACCATGATACTTCAATCCATATAATTTATCCATTGGATATTTTCTAAGCTATTCTACGAAAGTTAGTAATATTTTCAATCTAAAAGTTCTGTTGCAGTAGAAATCCAAACATGTAAAAAACTGTATGCATTGCAACTAATATTTAGCAGTGTGCAATAAATTATATTTTCTAGTATATTATTATATTTATTTTTAAAAAAATGTTTTTAGAATTGGAAAGCAAAATGTATTTCAGTTTTTTAGAAAGCTTTAATAAGTGTTGAGTAAAATATTGTTATATTCAAGATGTTTATTTAAAATATAAAACAACTGCAAACATTCTTATCTCTTTTCTTCTTACTCAAAGCTTACAAATAGAAATTTACAAAATTTAATATTTTGGCTAGCTTTAAGATGAAAAATCATATAGGTGAAGAAATTTGCATCACATGACGAAAAAACTCTTTCCTAGAAACTAATTAATTTTGTTAATGACTTGAAGAAAATATAATTTGATTATTTTCGGAACAACAAGTTGTCTAGTTACAGTAAAAACTGTGGAAACTATCAAGTATGTTGTATTTTTTACGACTATGTTGCTCCTTTTTTTATGTGTAAAATATTCCAATTACTTTTTGGCTACAAAAAATAAATAGCTATCGTGGTGAACTCGTAGATGATGTTGTTTTTGTGAGATTGAGTAGTGGGTTTTGAGTCTTCATGCCATTGAACAGCCGAAGTGTAGAGGGGTTGATTCATAGTTACATCTGTCGATTTTTAAATGCATTTAATTGGTATGGTGTGGAATTTTGAAATACAAGTTTCAAGCTTAAGACTTGTTTTTATTATTTGAACAAAATTAAAATTTACGGGATATATCGACAATAACCCTCCTATTGCCTCGCAGCGGGATGTTATTACAGAAACAATAGTTTATTTTCCTTTCTAAAAAATCTAATTTAAACATATATAAATAACAATTAACTAATTCTAAACATAATAAAAACATATATAAATTTGAAAATGTAAACAAGATTTAGTTTACGATCAATATAAGGGTGGGTCGGGGAATCTATGGCACGCGTGACACATGTGGATTGTGAAGCAAAATTATCAGTGGCAAATTTTGCATCATTCCTCAAAGTTATAACTTAAAGCATAACAAGTCAAGCATTGGCTTCCATTTTGCACCAAAGCATTTTATCTTCCTTTAGTTAAGCTCTTATAGCGCCGATGCACAAGTAATCCAGTATGATTTCAATCTAGAAAAATTTTGCTCCACGCATGACATGCATTATGTTATATTTTTATTTTACTTATTTTTACTGGTTCTTAATTCTATGTGGTGAAATGTATTTTTATTCTTTAATTATTGTGCTCATTCATACTTAGATATTTAATAAAAGAAACCTTGATGTTCGCGGTTTTCAACACTCTTAGATGATCAAAAATGGATTCGTTCAGCAAAGAGATTGTGCTATTTGTGGGGAGTTACGTTGCCAGTCAAATGTGAAAACACATTTTCTAAATAATACATCAGTCTACATATAAATATACACTACTGGGCTGTGAGCTGTGGGGTGAGCAAGCCGGGCCCCTAACGTGGCAACCTTAGGGAGGAGGCAAATTGATGTAAAAACTAACTAGTTTATGAAGAAAATAAACCAAGATTACCCAAGGGTTCCACAGTCAAAATAAAAATTCGAGAAAAAGTTAAAAATGTGTATGCAAAATATTCAAGTTTTCTATAGAGTCCTAGAGTTTTTTAACGAGTATCCCTTGAAATTTTTAAACCGTATTTCCCAAAGCTGGTTCCATGGGGAAGGGAGAGGAGATAAAAATTCGGCATCCGGTTCCTTCTCTTCAACTAATTTTGTGCAACCCTTGCTGTTTGTTTGTAGGCGTGAATTCAGGGTAGTATTGAAAGGGGATAGATTCTGGCAGAAATTAGTCTCAACAAAAGATGAAAAGCACAAACAAGTTTTATGAATGGAAAGAAAGGGGCAGAATGACCCCGAGAAAAGACCCTTTTCGAAGAAAACTGAGGGAATCTTGTGTCAATTTGACTTCCGGGAACTAGCCCTTTTAGCTTCATAAGTGCCACTTATGCAGACAAAACAAAGTCGGAAAACAAAAAAGATAATAATATTTTCATTTTAAATTATCTTTTTAGATTTATAAGGTTTTAATGCCCAGGAGTTTTAATCATTGCGTAAGATAAAATGAAAAGAAAAATTATACTAGAAGTTATTTAAGAATAGTACACAATAAAAAATATTTAAGTACAGTATTTGGACAAAAATGAACATAGAATGACCAATTTTCAAAATATTCTCTTTGTGAAAATACTTCATTATAATAATATTTATTTCTTTATATATATGCTATAGCTCAGACCTTGTGCAGAGGCTCAACTAGAATTTTGAAATATATAACTTAGAAGTGGGTTTATCCATGTTTTATGACAAAGCAGAGGGGGAGAAATTTTAAGAAAAACCTGGATAATTTTTTCAAATGGTTGTAACCTGAAAATAATATGAATTTTTAAAATCAGTATGTTGAGCCTCGTGTATAGAGGTCTATAGGCATATGCAGGCAAAATATAATATTATAATCAGCAAGCATTTTTGACAAAAAAGGAGAACATTTTGGACAGAAAGGTTATTCTAAGTTAATGTTTTGCCGAAATATTGCATTTAAATAATTTTTTGTCAAAATGTCCTTTAAACAATTTTATACATAAATCCTAATCTAATTGACACTAAATATCTTGAAAATTATCCATTCATGCGCTTTTTAAAATCACGGTTCCGGAGCGTAGTCGGATACCTTAAAATGTGTGATGTGATTTTAAAAATGCTACTTCTACAAAAATGCATGTAACACTGCATACAATTTAATTTACAAGTACGTCAAACTGTGTATAACAATTTTTATGATTTTTGGCAATAACATTATTGGTATTGCGTACAATGCTTCTTTTTATAAGTGTTTATTGGAAATTCCTTAAAAATGTATAAACTCTGAGTGCAATTATTTTTAAAAAATAAATA